>JBAGKK010038629.1:0-10628 GCA_037177015.1 Euceroptres primus | reverse complement strand
GTCTTCAATTTGACTTGAGCATGTCTTGATTGGGGGTGTGTCTAGTCGAAACCAAGTCGAAAAATTTTTACACGGGTAGTTTCTTTTTTTTAAGTATTCATGAACTTAAAAATCGATTATTTTTTAACCGCTTGTATATTGCGTGATTCTCCTGAAAAAGACCCTTTTTAGTACGAATTTTGTGGAAAAAAAATTTTCGATTAAAGATTTTGTTTCGTGAAATGAATTTATAGGTACAACCTTCAAGAATGAAAAGATGAATTGCACAAAATTATTCTTCTAAAATATGGATTTTACAACCCTTATAGTCGTATAGCGGTACATCCCAAGAAGTGAAAAATACAGAATTTTGGTATAAAGCAAATTCGTTTTGCACAGTCGTTAATTAGGATTCAAAAAAGTGATTTCATAAAAAGAGCCAAAAAAATATCGTTAAGGGTTCATTTTAGGAGTAATTTAGCACCCCCTGGGTGCAACTTTTTTTCTATTCCATCGATTTTGATACAAATTGGTATGTGGCGAATTTTGAGTATCCTCATGCCATATTTAATCTCAAAAATAAAAAATTCAAAATGACGGTTACTTAGTTAAAATTTTTGGTGAAAATACGGAAAACTGAAAAATCTCAAAAATAGGCTCTAAAATATATGAAATGTGTATACAATAAAATAATTTAACAGTAACTTCAATGAAAAAAAATCCATTTATTAGGACCAACAAACATAATTATTACTTAATATAATTATATAAACATATAAATATAATTGTATAAAAATCAAACCATAAGATGCTCATTTTTATAAAAATACAATTTTTAATTTTTTGATCAGCCATATTGGATCCACCATTTTGAATTTTGAAATTCTGTTATCAGATTTGGATTCAGCGACCCCAAAAACCATAGGATATCATTTCAATAAAATCGGAATGAAAATAAAATCTCTGATTGGAAGGGAAAAAGGCTCCGGATATGATAGAAATGCTTCGGATGTTACAAAAAACACACATTTTCTAATATTATGAAACATCGTGATGGAATTACGCAATTTTTGGTAAATTGCTTCAATATATGTGAATACTTTTTAGGTTGTATTATAGTCATAACATTAAAATGATTTTGTTCTCGCTAAAAAACAAGTGGCTTCGGATACGACCCGGAATTTTTACTCGCGACAAAATAATGATTTCAATTATTCATTGTAAACAAAATTTTTTCACTACAAATATACATATAATTAATATGGGCGAAAAATAAACGTTGAGGTCTGAACTTTAATTGCATGCATAATAAAGCTTTATTAAGAAATTTTAAGGTTTGTTAAAATAAGACAATTCAATGTTATGGTATTTTGACAAAAAACTGAAGGCCATGTTTTAATGCTAATATTGTTAAAAATAAGGGTTTGTTCTAGAAACTTTTCAAGCAACTAGAATTTAGTCAAAACGTTGTTTATATGAACCTACCATTCATAAATTTAAAAAACAAGGAAATTCCAATAAAAAAACGCTGCGAAAGCTAAAAATTCTGTTAGAGACACGGCAAAAAGGCTTCGGATATGACAGATTTAAAATTTCTTCATAAATTCAGCTTATGCGGGAATCGGCTATTTAGTGTTTTCTGCTAACAATTGCGGGCCCACCGACAAATTTGCCAATTCTCAACAATTTAAAATGAATAGTGTTGAAAAAAATTAACCAGAACGTCGAAAGGTCCCTTTCAGGAGAATCACCCATATATAAATTATGAAATTCTATAATCTATAACATGATAATGATTCTCAATATCGGAAAAAATGCATAAAAACTAAGCAAACGAAGAAACCAAACCCTCACATTGCATGGAGGTTCAGCATGTGATGAAAATAAACGAAAAAGTATTTCTATAAAATAGCGTTTTTATTCACATTCTGAATCATTTCATAAACATGTTACACTTTTTATATATTTTCTTAACAATATAAAATTCTTTTTATTTTGAGTATAAAAATAACATTCTGTATACGATTTGAATGATAAATTGTAACATTTTTTTAAACAGCGAAAAATATTTTCCAATTATAAATGTGGCTTTAAGAACCTTACTAAGTAAATATAATCAGCTGCAAATTTTCTAAATGAGATTTTAAGCTACATAGTTAATTTACTATAGTATAATAAATTATAATTATAATTATATATCTCATCAGAAATTAGAAAAAATAATTAATTAATTTCATATTTCGCTATTACATGTCGCATCGTCGACATATTTAATAATAATACCCAGCAGAACGAAAAGAAATAAGACCTTTCCAAAACGACAAAATATTTTTCGTACACAACCATCTTCAGTTTTAATTCTCTGAGGTCTCTGACCCGTTTGCACCACCTCAAAAATTTCCATCAATAACATTGGATGTAAATTTTCTAGACTTTCTTTCTAGCAATCCTTCTAAATATTTTTCAACTCTCTGACAATAAAAAACTACATTCATCCTTCAAACAGTCGACCTTATTCATTTCAGAAAAGATCAGGGTGGGAATAATATTTTTCGTGGAACAATTTCCCAGTAAATTATTCTTGCAGATGTGTTTTAAATTATTTATCCCGAATTTTTCAGCAGCTAGGTAAAAATCACTCGCCAAATTATCCAATCTTCTAACCGCTTCCTTGTAAATCTATCTTAGCAATTCCTTCAAAACTTCCGCTTTTATCTCATATGTTTGAACATTATCTCTATGTAAAGCCTCTTCCTGATCATTTTTGTGTATGAAAGCAAATAAAGATTTCTCTCTGGGTAAAAACATTATTTTAAATTTTTCACTTCTGTTGGCGAGAATCAACTTGTAAGCAGGGGATTGTTTGCCATCACTGTGAAGCGTTATTTAACTTAAATTTGTATTCAAAAAGAAAAAGTCGTAGTCTTTGGAATTCTGAATATCTTTAGACCTAGGAATCGTTTCTGCTCCAACAGAAAGTTGTAAGATCATAAATATGCCATCAACTCGTAAGGGCTATGAATATCATCAAGATTTACTTCAATAATTATTACATCTCTTATAGGCTTGTAAAAAATAATCCTAAACTTCCATAAACTGTTAGTGATTCCATTCTCATTTTTAGTAACACAAATGAATAATTTTTTCTTCATATCCTCTTGTATTTCTAAGTGTCAATGCAGATCCTCCATTTGAAAATCAGGAATATTGCGCTCTTCGTCGAACATGACTTTTGTAGTCCATCCATTGAAAGTTTTACTTGTTGTTCTAACAGTGAATAATTCAAATCTCTTGACTTCATTTATTATCTCGTTTCTCGAATTACTGACTGCAGCAATGTGAATATCTGTTAGAAGGTGAGGGTGTAAATTTCCTAGAATTTGATAAGCTTCTGTTTTACTAATCTCGTTAACCTCGTTCCTAATCAAAGAATACACTTACTTTTCAGACTTTGAACAATATAAAGGTCAGAAAGAATCAGAACATGAATCAAATTCTCAATAGTCACATTTTTTTCTGACAATAGGTCACATTTAGTCTTCAAATCCACTACCTCGTATTTATGTGAAACTAACAAAAGTTTATCTACAAACTTTTCCCAATTTGAAATGTTACCTTTATACAAGTAGCTTAAGAGTTCTTGAAAAACTTTTGGCTCGACTTTGTTGAGAATGTTCTTTTTCATTTGGTGGGAAAACATTTTTTGAAAGACTGAACTATTCGCGACGAGAACCACTTTGTGAGCAGAGAATCGTTTTCCTTGAATACCACATCGGATAATTTTTCTTTTAGGAAGAAATATTCGTAACTTTGAAATACTTATGTTCTGTAGATCACAGAAATTTACCAAAACTCAAATGAGGAGAACGTTTAAGAGAAAATCTGAGTCGCGTATGCATTGATATGAGTCAATGGATTGACCAAACATATTACTGTCCACTTTCTGATGCGTGGTTCTTATACTGGCATCGCTTTTGTCGCTAAAGCTACTAGAATTGGTTCTATCCGCTGATCATGAGCGCTTAGTGTTCAGCCTTCTTGAGAAGGTTAAAATGTTATTAGCGGAATGTGTGCACGAGTTACTAATGTTATTTCGGGTATCCTTTTGGCATTTAATCAAGTGATTTCTTATTCAAGTTCAAATCTTGTGCGCTTTGCCATTGACTGTTTTGAGAAGCGCGCTATATGAGTCAACGGTGTAGGCGAAAATATGATGGACCACGATCTGAACCATGATTTCTATGTTGACATCTCTTTTGTAACGAAGTCTGTTACAATTCGTTCTATCTACTGATCTTGAGCGCTTAACGCCTTATAACGCTAAAACTGTACATTTGTTTGGATTTTTTTTAGAGGATATTTCATCGGGCACTCGTAACCTTAAAAATTACGAAGTTTAAGCCAAATCCACCGGAAGCCATTTTCCCATATATTTGGTGCGGGATCCCTTTGGTTGCCTATTGATACGGAAATTTCCGTAACAATAGGCCTTCGCACAGAAATTTTTCTGCGACAATAGACTGTTATTACGGAAATTTTCGTAACAATAGGTTATTCCCACAGAAGTTTTTACGTGACAATTGATTATTGTTACGGAAAGTTCCGTAAAAACAAGTTATTCTTACGGAAATTTTTCCGTGACAATAGGCTATTGCTACGAAAATTCTCGTAACAATAGCTTATTCCTAAGGACATTTTTTCTTGACAATAGACTAACTTACCGACTTCGAGTAATATCGTGCACGCTCTTACTTAACACACTCACACAACTCTCGCACAATAAATATTCTACCACCGTATATGTATTATTCTATAATTCAAAATTCATTTTCAAACTGATTTCTAATAAAATTTTAAAATCGAAATTATCGAAAAATAATTTAATTAATCAAGGATTTTTAGAATTGAAACTCTGCAGACTTCTGGAAATTCTGGAGTTCAGAATATTCTTGAGGATTCTTGAAGATTCTGGAGCAGTCTAGTATATTTTGTAGAATATTAAACAATTTTAGGATATTCTTTAAGAGTTTATCAGATAATTTCGTATGTAGAAGTACCCAGAAGATTCTAGAACAGTTTAAAATATTTTGAAAATTTTTTACTGATTTTAAAGATGTTTTGAAAATTCTGAAGGGATTTGAGAAATTTTCGGGAGCCTTTTGTAGAGTTTAGAAAATTCTAAAAGATTTCGGAAAATTCTGGAAACGTCTAGAAAATTTTTTAACGTTATTAAAAAGATCCAAGCATTTTAGAGGATTTAAAAATATTATTGATCCACCAATGATGTGCTGGCCGGATTCATTCGGATCAGCACACAGCCGTTACCTATCATCCACCTCAAGGCGGAGAATATGCTTTTAATAATTTCTGGAACCGATTACCTTGTCCTGGATGACCACGAAAACCCCTTCTGTTTATTATTATTATTATTATTATTACATTCAATATTTTATTATTATTATCCTGAAAGCAATTAGAATGTAAATAAGTTGCAATAAACCTAGAAGACATATGAACTATTTCAGCTGATCGTGACACCACACCAGAAAAAAGGACTTGCGATTAGAATATTTTTTTGCAAGAGTTATTAACAATGAAAATTTAATGTTACAACATTTTTCTTGTGAACAACTAAACGGATTTTGATGATTCTTACGTTGAAATTTTTGTTTAAAAACGTACGTTCCAGAAATTTTTCTTCCAAATATAAAAACATTGAATTTTTTTAAAAAATCACAATTGTTCATAAACAAATTAAACTTTATTTCTTATGAAAGAAATAAAGTTCAATTTGTTTATAAAAAGTGGACATTTCTTAAAACAAATTCAATGTTATTATATTTGGAAAAATGATTTCTGGAATTTACGTTTTTAAACAAAAACTTCAACGTAAGAATCATCAAAATTCGTTTAGCTGTTTACGAGAAAAATGTTGATCATGTTATAACATTAAATTTTCATTGTTAATACTTTTGCAAAAAAATTTATTTGCTACCAGAATTTGGGGGAATCTTTTTGAACATAAAGACTATTAAAAAATTCATTTTACAGCGAAAAAAAGACTTTCGCTTTCTGGTGGCCTACTTGGAATAAGTTGACCTGAACTAAAAATTTAAACTCGAATAAAAAAAAACTGGTAAGCAGAAAATTCCAATCAATGCAGATTTTGACTATGCTAGATCAATACTACAATGCTATATAGGACGCTTTTTTGGCTCCGCACACTTTTCTTTTGTTCCTGTGTAATTATCCATTTACAGATACCTATAATTCAACCCTACCGACAAATCGCAACCCCAATTAATATTCAAATTACTAATTCTGAAAGAGCCTGAAATAATAATATGCTGAGATCAGCAAATTCCTAACGATGCTCTCCCGCTTGCAGTCGTCAAGTGCGACGTAAGAACACCTTAGTGTGGAAAAATACAATTCGGCAACTCTTGACCGCACAGCCATCTAGAGGTGTGACGCGACGCGCTGGTTGAAATCAGTACCTCCCCAACTAATTACCCGTATTATCCTAATTGTCTTGGTAGGTGCAAAGCTAATTCTGTTCGCAAAAATCATCGACACGTTAAAGGAAGAAGTTCTCTTCCTTACAAAGTCCGGTGTCACCACATTCGTGGTTTTGGTTTAGTTCATTCTTCGTTTTTGGTACGCGATCTCGACGTAAAACTCTTAAATTAATTACGAAGGATCCATTTGCACCTCATACGGGGACGCTTAGATAATAGAATATTAGAGTGCTAATCTCTCAGTTTTCTATCGTTCCATTTATCCGGGATTGCACTTGAATTTAAAATCAAATGAAAGCAAATTTCAAGTAGAGTGTTGACTAGAGTAGGTTAATGTTCAGTTATCCGGAGTCACATTTGAACTAGCAAAACTGAACCCAACTTTAAAATTAAAATTTGCCTTTCTTACGGAAGTAGCTTAGTTAAACTTGAATTTTCCAAATCAATCACGTGCATCAGACGGATCATAATTTACGTAGGCTGACGAAGAAAAACGAACTATTCTAAAGGTTATCACAACCATTTTTGACATATCTATTAGCTCCCAGGGACTCGGCAAAGTATGATCAGCATATATGATATCTACTGGTATTCATTTTCAACACACACACACACCACATACTCTCTACGAAAATGTACTCTAATTTTAACTTGTTTGATAACGAATAAACATTATTTTAGAATCACAAATACCCTTATTACCAACCTAGTATTATTGGAAGGATAATGAAAATATTTACAAGCATAAATACATATAATAAATGATATATTAAAATATGAAAGTTTTACAATTTTGAAGGAAAACAGTATTTGATTTTGAAATAGTCGATGATTTTTGTTTTTTATGCTACGCAATGATTGAAGATGCAATTCGTAATTCGCACAAAAAATTTTTCTCCCTTCAAATAGATTTCTTATTTAACTGATATTAACAAGGTATGAAATTTTCAAGGAATTTTTATATTAGTAAAACTAAAACTCCGATTTCAAGAAGCGATGTGATAACACCTAACGCTTTCGAAGTTACTTCATTTTTACTTTTCTGCATTTCCAGATCATTTTTCATCTTTTGTAATTTTATTCCGTACTCTTGATTAAGTTTCGTTAACCTGACTGCAGCCTCCTTCTCATTTATTTCTCCCAATTTTTGTTTTATTTTGAGGTCTATTTTTTGCAGATCCGTATCTACATTTAGCATTGTAACCTGCAGGGCAGTATTAAATTGGTTACTGTTTGTCGAATTTAATATGCTATCAACAAAATTCATATATTCAGCCTTTTGTTTTAAGTTATCATCTTTGACCAGTTTTTCAATTGAAGGATCGATAGCTTGAATAGCATCAATTCTTTCAGAAAAACTTAACGAAGGGTCAGCTGGTTTTTCAAGGTTTTTTTTCATTATAGCTAATTTTTGACTAACTCTATCAACAGTCGCTTTGTCTTCAAAATTTTCTGACATATTCAAGTTATTACGAAAATAATCCCTAAAAGCTTCTAGTAGGTGTTTAAACTCATCCATAGAAGACAATTCATGACGAATAGCGTGCAAAGAGAGTTTGGACGAACGCGAAATAGATGGCGAAAATTTTTTTACAATATCCTCTTTTAAATTGCTTGTAGTCTTTATTGCTTGAATAATACCTTCATCGATAGAATCAGCGGTAATTTCACCAACAGTAACTTGTTTAAACAAACCAAAATAATTATTGTGTTGAATTAAGAACCTTATAAAATCTTTTCCAGCATCAGAAATGGCTATTTTCGTATTAGTCAAAAATTGCTCTTCTAAAAGACGACTAATAAAGGTCTTGTTCACCAGATTACCATTTAATTCTTTTGGAACCTTTGTAAATATGACTGATATGCTACTAAAACAATCTTTCATTTTATCATTGAATACATTTTCAAGCGAATTTAACAAAGTCAAGAACGGATTTATGTAATCGCGTACTATATCATTAAAATCTGTCACTAATACAATTTTTAGAGATTTTACATGCATAAACAATTGGTGGGTATAAAATGCATTCGTGATATCTTGTTCACATCCTCTATCATCGTTAAATCCTGGTGTGTCCCAAATTTTAAATCCAGGAAAATTTTTTGATTCCCATCCGGTTGGAATGCTGGTTACCGACGTGGATCCGGCTCCTATTACGGGTCCAGAAGAATTATCTGCTTGAATTATGGCAACAGGTTTCGTTAAAGAAACTTTTTTGCCAATTAATATATTCCCAATGAGGTAATTAATTAATGTGCTTTTTCCGGCCCTAGTTGTTCCAATGCAAATTATCGTGTTTTCATGTTTACAATTATCCTCCATATACAATTCAGCCCTCTTAAGTGCTTGTTGTAAGCTACTTACTTGAAGAATCTCGTTAGTTACATTTTGTTCAGCGCTAATAACAACTGTTACTATTGCAAATAGAACGATATTCCTTATTTTTTTAATCATGGTTGACGGTTAGAAGCAAGTTCTTTGATTCTGGGACTTCTTTTTTTATTGATGTGTGTTCATATGCTAAAACAGACAAAAATTTTATACACATTAATATAAATTTGGACATCAATAATTAAATAGGGCAGTTTGTTTAATAATGGATGTAAATTACAAACTAGCTATGAGTTCGATCTCAAGTGTTTTCCTGTTGTCTATATTTTTTTGGTGCTCATACGAGGATCATGAGCACTTTGCTTCCTCGTTATGATGAATTAGCGAAATAGATAATTTGCTTCCTCATAGAGCAAGCATTAATGATTTTCATAACACCTAAACTGAAAATTCGATTTTCGCCTCGCTGTACAGGCATCGAGTCGAATTTTAAATTTAGCTGTTATGAAAAATTGTATGCGTGGCTTGGGGAGAAGCATCGGTGTCAACTTGTGTGATATCTACCCACATTTCGCTCGGGCAGCTATCTTCACGCTCGTTGAAATCGTTGCCTTTCTCGCCTAGTTATGCAGTATCCTATGATTAAAATTGTAAGTCTTAATTTTTTTCAACATTATAAATGATTACAATTTTCCTAATCTTTAATAAAATGTACTAGTATTTTAGGTCAATCGATTCGTTTCATGACAAGGAATCTTTTCTTTACATAGTTGAGCATCGAAAAATTATTTTAATAGAATTGTCAATTTTCATTTTTTTCAGTATATTCTATTCTTGCGTCCGTCAGCCGTTTGCGAATGATCAGCTGTTGTCAGAGTCCTACCGCGAATGTGAATGCTGTTTTGTGATTGAGCGTCAATAGTGTGCGAATATCCTATGCGTTTTTCTTCGCACACTGGAACCAGTTTGCGAATAACATCTTCCAGAAAAACTTTGCGCTCGCTGCGCAGCCACGAGAAGTCGAACTTCGCACGCAGGTGTTTCAAAAAAGTAATTTTAGTTCAAAGAACGTTCTTTTGGCGGATTAGGAAAATTTTGACAATTTATAATATTCAAAAAAAAAATTATAATTAACAATTCTATTAAAATAAATTTTAGAATTGAAGCCAATTCTAAAATTTATTTTAATAGAATTGTCAATTATAATTTTTTTTTGAATATTATAAATTATCAAAATTTTCCTAATCCTCAATAAAATATATTCAAGATCAAATGGTTCAATGGTCCTGGTCAAACGCTAGGTCAAATGATTCCTTTCGATTCAAGGAATCTTTTAATATTTTAATATTTAATCTTTTAATATCTTTTAATATCAACTTTGAATTATAATAAGGAAAATACTTTAATTATAAAAACTGATTCTTCAAGTATTATGGAAGTGCTAGAAAAAAATCCAATGAATATGATTTGCAATCCTTGTGTTTGGTTTGAGCTATTAGTGGTAAAAACAAGCTCTCCAAATTTTATCAATTTATATACAACCGTTATCAAGTTATTGAGAACATTGTATTAGACATTTATCAACTGTGGAACATTTAATGAATTCAAAAATTCAAAACGTATTTTAAAAAAAGAATAATAGTGTGATGTTTTATGAAATTTGTTAGAAAATCAAAATCGGTGTACCATAAGGTGTGTCCTCCCGTTGTTCGTAAAAAAAAGTCTAACAAGGGGAAGGCCTCCTCTGCGACATTGACTTTTTGATCAGACTATCATCAATCGATAGTACGTCAAAAATA
>JBAGKK010038620.1:0-10630 GCA_037177015.1 Euceroptres primus | reverse complement strand
GGTCTGAAAATTTCCAGATATCTTCCTTGAATAGTGAGCAACAAATGCATCACTGAAAGCTTTTCAACTATGAACTTTCCTCGAAGTTCAAGTTGAAGTTCATAGAACCAGCCTCAATTTGCATTTAAATATTAATAAATAAAAGGCGAATTTCAGCTTTTTTATTATTTTTAACGCAGCATTGGACTATTCTTCATGTTTATACTAAATTTGAAATAATTTCAGCAGCAATTGGCCAACTTTCATATTTTAAAAGCTTATTGAATTTGGGGGTAAAATTTGTTTAGTTCTTAATTTTATTCAATAAAAATAATCACCGGACGCTAAAACTTCAAGTAGATAAAATTTTAATGTTTAAAGGATTAAAAAATTTTAATTCTTGAAAAATCCCAATATTTTAAGTATAAAATATATACGTGTTGATGAAATGAATCTATTGAACTACATAAAAACCTGCTATGACCTATAGAAAATAAAAAATAATCTACACTGTGACATATTTTAATCTAAAGGCCCAAATATCTCTCAAAATACTTCATCTACAAAAATATTATTCAGACAAAAATTGTACAGAACATAGGGGATCATTTAACGGTACTATTAATTTTGACCTTGAAGTTAAGTTTCAAGGTTATTTGAATGACAAAACTATTTTTTAAAGTGACAACGCCTATTTTTGATTGCGGATTTAAAAAGAGCGGAAAATTTCACGTCAAAAATATTCTATGAGAAATTTGCTGTTGTCAAAAATTGTCAAAAAAATTGTCAAATATCAAGGTCAAATTTCTAAGAAACGGTCAAGATGGTCAAGGTGGTTCACACTTTTACATTTTATCGACTTGCTAAAAGCATCTTGAACGTTTTCTATTCTACGAAAATTACGATAATTCCAAAAAAGGACATCTGACTGTTTTTTAGACATTTGACCTTGATTTTTGACCTTTCTAAGGTCACAAAAGCAAATTCTTCATAGAATATTTTTGAAGTGAAATTTTCCGCTCTTTTTATATCTTTTTATCTTTATTTTATCTTAAATATGTAAATCATAAATCTTAAATCTTTATCTTATCTTGAATCTTTAAATCTTTTTAAATAAAATAGGGGTTGCGATTTAAAAAGATCATCTTGGCCTTTAAATGACCTTGAAAATTGACCTCAAAGTCAAAATTAATAGTACCGTTAAATGACCCCCTATGTTCTGTACAATTTTTTTATAAAAAATTTTTTTGTAGATGGAGTATTTTAAGAGATATTTGAATCCATAGATTAAAATGCGTCGCCGTGTATAATGATAACAATTAAAGATACACCATATAATGAACGCGCTTACCGAACTACTTTGCAGCGATATCATAATTTGTGTCTAGTATAAAGTTTATTATGCTTGGAAAAAATTCTAAAAGTAGAATTTTTTTCCCGAAACTAATATATTCGTCAAAGACATAAAAGTTAAAGGTATCACGGAAATGCCCGTATTCATTCCTTTACAAATATACTTTTGTAAATGCAAGCTAATAAACAATTTATTTTTCACTTGTTTAAAAAAATAGTTTTTAGTTTATTATTTTATTCTTAGACCCAAAACAAAACATTTCGTGCCAAATTTAAAACCGTATACTTATGTTCATACACCCAAATTATTTACAACCATTCATGTAAACAATAAGAAACTGCTTTGGAAAGGCAAAACCACTCGATCCCCCTTCCCCAAATTAATGTTAATGGAATTTTTTTATTATTGAAAAAAATATTGTTAAAGTTCCGCACTGATGATACTTCGAATTAGCTTAATTATCTGATTATGACTTGACTGTCAAATCACGATGATACCTGGGAGACATGGATGCTGGTAAGAATCCTACCTTCTAGACGTAGCAACACGGCTTGAGGTGAGTACGTTTAGAGTCTAACGCGCTTCCCTATATATATAGAAGAGGTCACTTCGTACATTCAGTACCACAAATATATATAAATTTCAAAATTAAAAATTGTTCGCTCTCTTTTAAAAACCCTGTTCAGAAGGCTCCCCTTAACTTGTATATGCATACAAATTTTAAATATATTCACGGAGAATAGAGGAGGCGAGAACGTAGAGCTAACTACACGGAGGTGGCAACGTATGATCTATACATATATATATATATATATATATATATATATTAGAATTATATAATTATGTCATATATTATTATATTGATGATTAATTATATTAATTATTATAATTATGGAATCAAATAATTATAGAATAATAAAATTATTATTATTTGTTATTTCGAATTTTGAAAATTTATTTATTTTTTCATATTATATGTACATTCAAATATTTTATTGATTTAATTTTGTAATTATTATAAATAATTTTTTCTAAACATTTTACAATTTTCGGTTTTCGTCTAAGTTATTCTGTTGCCATTCTAAATATTTGATACACACGGCCCTGGTTTGTGTTGCCATGGCGATCTAAGTTCGTTCCACAGGTCTATGGCGATGAAATTTTCTTTATGCTGTCAACTAATTCTCATGTCAGTTTTCAGTTCCGTTTTTACTGCTTTTGTGTAAATAATCGCGATCGGTCGGTATTCGTAAGTAATTTCGGGCGTGAAGTTTTATTGTGAAGCTTCGGGTGTGCGATTTTGTAGTGAGAGTGACGTGTTTGAGCGTGCTCTGGAAAATGCACACGTGGCTGTGTGGTAGTGTTAGTGTGTACATGTGCCAACCTAAGCATCTTTTTCTATCAAAGATTTTCCGGCTTTTCCCTTGAATTTGCTGTGCCAAAGGAGTCAAGCGCCCTTAGGAAAACTAAAAGGTACCATTTAAACCCGGCGGTAACGCCGGGAAATCTTTATTTTGGTCTAAAAATGCAGACTAAAATAGTCATTTTCCCATGCATTTTTCGGACCAGGGCCCTTAAGAGTAAACACAGTTTATTTTCTTGTACATTGTGATATTTTATTCATAAAATGTTAGTAATACGAAAACCTTAGAAAGAAAATTATAGTTATTGTTCATATTGATATTTAAACAGATTATAGGGTCCTCCTAAGTAACAAAAATAGAGCTGTTTGGTTGGAACAGCTTATTCCATCTTTTTAAACGTGGTCTCACAGTTTGCATCCTCAACAAATTTCATGATTCTGCTCGGTGTGAAGACTTCAAATTGGTGCTCCAGTTCAGCTATGATCCGATTACCATATTTCGTGTGAACTTTGCCAATTTTAGTAACGACATACTTTTTTTCGGGGTAAGGTAAGACAGCGGTTTCAAAGGCATGACTCCAACCATGCATCCAATTGCGTTAATCGTTTTAAGATCCATCTTGCACCAAAGGCATTGTTTTCGGCAGAGTTCCACTTTCACTAAAAATTTTACTCTCTCTAGATGATCATTTATAAAAAATTGTTTCATCTTTTATCAATATTTTAGTTTCAAGCTCCTTGTTAAATCAATGTTAAAATAAAAATTGATCAAGAAAGGGCAGAGGAGAATAAAGAAATGTGAGTTGGATAGTCGCTCTTCAGAGATGAGTATGTACGCTCACATACCTCCGCAAGCATGCAGCAGGCTTGTGGCTGAGTGAAAGATGGCAATATGGTGACTTTGATAATTGATATCGGAATGAAATTTGCAATTTAATGTATCGGTATTTCAGTTAAGGAATTGAAGTTAATCCTTGAATGAAGTTTACTTCAGACATATATCTTTTTTTTAACGATGTACGAGAAATTTTAATTTTAATCCATCGATGTCTTCAAAATCCAACGTTGAAGGGAGTTCAAGTTTGCTTCAGAAGTGTGAGAAATTTGAATTTCAGCCCATGAATTTCTTAAAAATCTAACGTTGCAGGGAATAGTTTAGCAAAGCGGAAAAAGCTCTAAATTTAAACTAAAGACTGCAAACTGGTTTCCTAACTCAGCGAGAATCCTGGTGCCATACTGTGTTTGGATTTACGAATTTTTGAAACGGCCTATTTCTTCTCCAAGGTAGGAGTTGACAGCGGTTTTGTAGGCATAACCCCATCCATGCGGCCAACTGCGTTATTACCTTTCATGCCCATCTGCTCCAAAGGCATTATTCACAGTCTATACTAGTGCAGGGTTGTGTCCAAAAAAAAAACTTAAACACTGACGAAGGCAAAAAGTTTTATAATTCACATTTTAATAAACTTATGCAACGATACAGCATCAATCTCCACCCAACGCATAGTAATCTGAAGGCATCGATCTGTGAAAGATTTAATCGCACACTTAAGAATGAGATGTAGCCACAACTTAGATTGAGAGGCAACTATAAGTGGATAGACATTTTACCTGCTCTCATCTCTAAATACAACAATACGAAACATCGATCAATAGGTATTAAGCCAATAGATGTCACTGCCGAAGGTGAAGAGGAGCTGATGCAACGCTTTAAACAAAAAAAAAACTAAGAGATATACCCAGAAAAAGGCTAAAGTTCAAAGTTGGTGACAGAGTTCGAGTAAGCAAGTACAAGCACATTTGTAAAAAAGGATATACACCAAATTAGATGACAGAGATATTCACTGTGGATTGAATTATGTCGACGAATCCAGTAACTTACAAGCTCAAGGACTACCAAAATCAACCTATCGCTGGTGGATTCTATGAACACGAACTTTTCAAAGTCTAACATCCAGACATTTACTTAGTGAATAAAGTGGTCAAGTAACGTTGCCAGAAACTGTTGGTCAAGTGGTTAGATTTTGATTGCTCAGACACAGCAGTTAGATAAACGAATCAGATATATTTAAAAAAAATTTTTTTATTTAATTGTATACAAAGTAAAAAAGATTTTATACAATAGAGCACTCGCTGTCTTAAAGTAAATCATAAGAAACCTAATTAAATTTAATATTTTTTATTACACTTCGAGGAATAATTTTCTTCCTTATAAAAGGTTCACAGCATAGTTTAAGATTTTTCGAATTTGCGTATGCTTATTTGATTGTGAGTGAGAAGCGAAATACCTTTCAGTTGAATTAACTGGTTTAGAACGCGATTGTGCCGATTTCGTATCATCTAATTGCGCTCTGCGCTGTAAAAAGGCGATAAGTTCCTGGAAACTAGGGAGCTCCAATTCACAGGAACTTTCTTGCTATTTTTATAAAGCGACGGGGTTCATTTTATTTTGTATTAATACAATTAGAAGGCTACCCCATTGATCGACTGATTTATCGAGAATCCTAAGGGCTCTAACATGCTTCTGTACATTATTTAGTAAAGCTCGAATGGAAAAATCTTTGGACATGGAAGGAATATTTAATAAATCTTGAATATGTCTTTGACGTATCAATTTACGATTTCCCAAGCAGCGGAGTAGTTTTCCGTGGACAATTGTACTGACGCAATAAGTTCCGCGGCTTCGCCCTTTAAACAATCTCGCAAGTGTCTAAATAGGCGATCACATTCTTGTCGATCATTGAGGAAAAAACGTCATGGAAACCAAACCACGGCAGTCCCAGAGGAGAAAGTTTAAAATTATCCGAAAGTTCATTTTAAACGGGATTTTCGACCGGAATACCGTTTTGAATGGGTATTATACTGCTATTTGCTGATTGAGCTGAAGGCACCGAAATTGTGCGAAAAGCGCTAATTTTTTTTTTATAATCCCACGTTCTTTTTTCAATGTTTCTACTCTTGCTTCGACTTCAGCTATTTTAAGGACTTAATTTAAAATGAAGCATTTGCATATATAGGAGAAGAACAAAAATTAAGAGGATGAGATTGGTGAACAATTACTTAGACTTACTCAGACGCTGATCTGATGTGACACAGCTAGTTTATGATTGAGATGTTCTCCGCTAAGTTCCATATGTAGAGGAGAAAAGAATTCTTGAGAAATGTATAGATCGCTGATAATCCAATAGGGTGGATGCTGCACGGAATCCAAAGTGTGAAATATTCATTACAAATCTGATAGTCAATAAGTGGCTGCAACAAAAGTCACGAAAAATTCTCACTGAGTTCTGATACAAACGATGTATTTTTCACAGTTCTATTTTCCCAGATACTTAGAGGTCTTGTAGTTGCACAGGACGCACTGAGTTTATCACGGAAAGAAAAAGTCAATTTTAGGTGCCGAATTAACGTAAAATATCCGGCTCGAAGGACCAATGTTTTGTGCATTGAGCCTAGTTTGACGCGGTGTTCTTCGAACCTGATTAAAGTTATATCAAGGCAGACGTAGGTTAAACACAAATAAAAAGCATTTGCTTTGATTATCAAATTTGGTTATCAAAGCATTTGCTTTGATAACCAACAAGAATCAGGTGGTCAAAAACACATACTATAAAATGGTTTAGTAGCCCTCTTATAAAAGTGACTCAGAAGTCTGGCTTAGAACTCCTCAAAATTAACACGGACGCGAACCACGTGAGCTATAGGACGGTCTCGATATTGAAAAGGGGCTTAGAATCCCCATTGTGCTGAAGAATGGTCTCAATGTTGGTATGGTAGGAATACATTTTATCAATCTCACATGGATACACACATTCTCACACGCTCATGCTCACACAAACACGCACTAACACTAATCGGTCCAGAAAGCCTCCTATCCTTCTACTAAAGACTTGTCTCAGATGTGGCTTGCCTCATCTCATTTCGGCCACTTTGGAGTGGATTTTAAGATTTTCTGAAATGTAAGTTGCCGCGATGTAACCTGCCGCAAATGTGGCTTGCCGTAGATGTGGTTTCCGCAGTTCTGCCACTTTAGAGTGGGCTTACAAATTTTTTTAAATGCGAGATGTCGCGATGTGGCTTGCTGCAAATGTGACATGCCGCACATGTGATTCGCCGCAAATGTGGCTGGTCGAAATGTGACTTGGCGCATGTGACATAATAAGGACTTTCCATTTTTTTAGCTAATATCACGAGAAAGTCCAAATTTCGAAATTTTTAAACATGGGCTAACGTAGAATATTGTGTCAAGAATATCCTTGCATTTTTTCCCTGGATGTTGCCAAAGAATAAACTTGAAACAAAAAGATCGTAAAAATTCGAACATGTGAAAGAAATTATTCATAAAAGAAATATTAAAAATAATTATACTGCATATTCTAACAAAATTTAGTTAACTATTGCTAATTATAACTACCATCATTTCTAAATAGTAGTTTTTGCGGCATGCCTGTAAAGTAAGTGTTTTTAGGTTAGGATGAGGGTTTTTTAGCGTAAACTGGTAATTTATGACAGTCGGAAACTAGGTCGTTAAGGTAGATTCCTGACACGAATCCATGTTTCGGTCAGTAAGGTTGGTTCCTGTAATACCGACTGAATTATAATTATATGTTAATTAAAAATGTAGAATAGAATGCTTAGACTTAAATATAAATGTTTCTGGAAAGGGAATAGCTCCCAATACATGTGTCAAAAATTCTGGAAACATTGAGTAACACTAAAAAGATTTTAACAAGTATTCTCCGACAGATAGCACCACCGGTCAGTTCCCATCCGTAACTGATCTGTCGGAAATGTAGATACTTGACAGAAATTCTCAAGTCCCTGTTTGCTGGAAGTAATCGAAAATTCTAGAAATTTTGACGTGATCTGTGGCAATTTTCTATTCATACAAGTTTCTAGAAGGTTTGAACATAATAAGCTAGTTCTTTCAACATTTTCTTTGCCGTTTAACTTTCTAGAAGCATCGATATTGGGTATAATCACTAACGGTTTTCCATTAAAGATCAATCGAAAGTTTTAACTTCCACCTATAATGTGACATATTTAAAAATTCAATGCGTCGAGCCTTCCAGAAACTTCTAGAAGATTTAATGTATGACGTATGGTCTCGATATTTGTAGTTATAAAGGCATCGACACAGTTAATCATAACGATCTCTAAATCTAATGTCTAACACTCGAAGAAAAAAGTGTGCACGAAAGAGATAGAGACTTCATTCGGAACACTCAGGATTTGCCTGCGTCGAACCTTCGAGGAGTTCGGGTGCACTTGGTAGAACAGCCTAACCCATAGAGATCAAACTCGATATCGATGTTTGTCAAAGATTGGATGCATGATATCTCAATCTAAACATACCTTCTTTTAACGATAAGATTCCCTTATTCCTGTAGAAATTGGCTTTCCTAGGAGTTTTGATCAACGTATATCTATCGCCTCTCTGAGATTCTTATTCGTTAAACTTTCTGGCAGTAATCGAAATTTTTAGAAAGCTGAAACGAATTCATGCTTCGCTCAACTAGGAGTATGTGTCCCTTCAAGATCCGCGTAGATGGATGGTTCCAGAATATTAGAAGTCCCTGTTTATTTTAGATACCTATACCTTCTTTTAAAGTTTAGATTACCTTGTACCTGTTTCCAATTTTTCCATTTGTTTTATTTATTTGTTTTAAATATTGGTCTAACTAAGTTAAAGTCAACTTAATTTAACCTATACGTAAAATGCTTATTTATATTGCATCTGAGATTTTTATTCGTTTAGTAGAAACTTATCGAAATTTTAACGAGATCTCTCACGATTTTCTATACATTGAAGTTTCTAGAATTGCCGGAAGTAATCGAACATTCTGGAAATCTGCATGCGACAGTTAGTGACTCGAAGATATTGTAAGCCTAGATGCGGTACCTCACTGGCGAAACTTTTTGGAAACTTTAAATGTAATCTCTAAAGGTTCTTTAGTCTTTAAAGTGTCTAGAAAGTTTAATTCATATGGAAGTAATAATTAAAGGCTTTTTTACACCTCCTGTTGGTTGGTCAAAGGACAGTTAGCAGACTAGAAATCCATTCACACCTCGCTTTTCCTAAGTCGGAAAATGTTCTTAATGGCGGGAAGTTTTAAATGTAAAATTTATTTGAAAAAGGTTAAGTTTTAAGGTTAAGTTAACTTTTAATGTTATGTATTTGTATTTGGAATAAATGTTATAATAAATGTTATGTAATGTATTTGGAATAAAATTGAATTGATTATGTGCAATAATTATTATAAGAAAAAGAAGGAAGGTGTAAAAGTAATTGTGAAGAGAGTTTTATTTTCAAAACAGTTAATAACTGACGTTGCTACATATAGCAGAATTTTATTAATTTATTGTAATTGAAAAGTCTGGGAGGTAAGTAATATTAGCATTTATCAATGTTATATTGTGTTTTGCAATGTATTAATAATTGTAAAAATTTTAAATATTAATAATAACAGTACTCTGTTAACTTTCAAGAAATAACTTTCTTTGCAGATTTCCATGGATTTCGAATACCACGGGGTAAGTCTAATTATTGAAATTAAAATAACAGTAGGAATATAGTAAAGTATATAGAAGGTTACCGTATTTGTATTTTTTGAATTTGTTAGGTTTTGCAAAATCTGTATTGCGAAACTTGTACGCAGCAAATACCTAACGTACATAAAGCCTATAAGCATAGCCGCTTTAGTGATATAGATGTAGAAAGTTTGACCATTGTGGGGAATGTTATCACCCAAAGGGAATCGTCGTATGAAGACGTAGAAAATGATGTTGAGTGTTTGGATACATACAAGGAGGTTTGTCTTCAGAAGGTTTGTCTTAGGTTTTTAGTAGTTGGAGTTTTACTGACAGTTTTTAGAAAAATGTACTGTATATTTTTTTTCAAACTTATAATTTCTAATAAATATTTAGAGCAAAATGTTGTTATTTGTCTCTTATAGCTTGGAGAGAAGGATGCTCGAAAACAAATAATTTCTCCACCGAAGCAGATAAAACAGGATAGGAGAAAAGATAATTGCAGGAAAAAAGTACACACGCAAAAAGTTATAGAAATTTGTGGAACATAAGATGCAGAAAGATCTGCTGTTTGTTCATCGGCTGAATTCAGAAAAGCAAGATCATCCGAAGCTGGGGTTGTAGCATCAAGTGGATGCCTCATTAGGGAGAGTGAAGAATGGATTGAGATGAACGAAAACGGCATTGAAGTTAATGAAGACGGCATCGCATATGCCAACGAAAACAATTTAATTAAACTTATCGAACTGGTAAGAGAAAATCCACATTGCCTCTACAGAAAAGAAATCAGTACATCACAATACATCACAAACATGACATGGACGAAGATCGCTGCTTACTTTCCAGGAAAGTATTGTAATGTATTTTCAATTTGTTGCTGATCTTAATTATTAACAACAGTATAAAATTATAAAAATCACCATATATTTTCAGGCTGGACTCCTCAAGTAGCGCGAAAAGAATTTTCTTCTTTGAAAAATACATTCGTGCGTCGGAATGTATTACCACACAGTGGATCAGCGAGGAGCAAAAAGAAAAACTGGATATTTGAATCGTACTTTGGATTTCTGAAAGATATAATTAACCCTGGATGGCAAGTAATAAACAATAAAAAGTTAAAGTTTTTCTTCAATACTGTTACGTATCATAATAAAATGTAATGTGTCTACTATTTAATTATGTCATTTAATTTCAGCATAATTTCCAATGTTTCACCACCAAAACTGAAGAAATCAGCTGTAAAAAGGCGTGAAGATGACGTAGAAGATGAGGTAGTTTTGCAGAAAACTGCTTTAGGCTTTCAAGAGAGGGCGCTAAACGAATCATCAATACCAAGTAAGATCATTAGTTATAGCAACAAGATATTAATTGTGTTCTTTTTTATATTCACATATATAATTTCT
>JBAGKK010038610.1:0-10630 GCA_037177015.1 Euceroptres primus | reverse complement strand
GACAATAATTTCGCGGACTTTCAAGGAAATCGGAGACAAAAAGTTTTTAGGCGAGTACACTTGACGAATTTTGCCCCTTATATTGTCATATTGGCTATGCACCGTCACAAGCACCGTTAGTCTGGTGTTCCATCTAGAATCGTTGTACTGTTTCAATGTCTTCTCCAGGCGACTTACAAGTCCGCTTTTCTTCATATAAGGTACTAGTAATTTTCAATTATCGAGGATCATGAGTACTGTTGGAGTATTTTCTATTTAAAGACAGGCCATTAAAGGTGTTTCTCAGGACTGTAATTAATAGATGAAAGCTGCAGTTTAATCTCGCGCATCTACGAAGACCAGCTACAATGTTAAGACCCTGATCAGTAACAAATATGATCAGCTCGATATCCGATCGAGTTATGCCATGCTTTGGAAATTCTTTAATTAGCGATCCTCCCGCATGTCTGTAAACACAGCACATCGCCTTGCTCGTATTGCTACTAATATGTCTGGAACAATTTCTGCTCTCTTCGACTTTGCTAATTCTACCATATTTCTAGACACGGTTGTGGGGTGTGGAAGAACTTTCTGTGCTGACACTTTTCCTAATGAAGACCCTATATTTATTAATTCCTGGGCGAAGGCGAGGAATCCACCTCCAGCTAAGGTTTCGTAAGATCTTAAATCTTTCGCACAGAATTCCACACTTTTATCCCTTATCGTCGCTTTCACACTAGCTGGAATTACAATATCGGGCAATGAATCTTGTCACATTCATATCTGAGTAAATGCGAAGTCCCAGATTTTAACCTCTGGTATGAATAGATTGCAGGACATTTCATACATTGCACGTAACCTATACTTTTCTTCGACTGCTTATCAATGATTAAATTAAAACGTCATATTTTGCTTTTATCAGCTTCTGGTTTCGTTAGTGAATAAATTTCGTTCTTTAAATTTGTTCTTATTTCATCTTTAATAACTTTCTTCGATTTTTCTGGTGCTGTTGCGTTGTTTACATTTTTACTACCTACGTTTTCATCATTAACAACACCTTCTGTATCATTCATGTAGATAATTAAATTCATGTCTACTATAACTCCAGATCTTACAAATATACTCTTTCAAAGAAATTACTGCAATCAAATTTCTTCAAATGTTTTTTGTCCTCTAATCCAAATAAAAATTGGTTTATATTCCAAAAAAAGTTTGTTTTATTTTAATAGACAACAAAATTGCAAAATGCAATTTTGCCGTATTTTATAACAGCAACATAAAAGTTAAAGTAAAAATAGATTTTCGTTTCAGAAAATAATCTAAATAAATGTGTATGCTATTTAAAAAATTGCACATAAATTGCCTCATGTTTGAAAAAATTATATTATTCAAAACTTTTATCAACTCTTTTCGTATTTCTAGATAATCACTGCAAAAAATTATTTTTGCAACACCCACCTCAAAAATTGCACTTTTCATGGTTCTAAATTGTACCTAGAGGGCTTTATTTTAGCAGACTGTGTAAAAAAAATCGCGAATACGCAGTTTGAATATGACTTACTTTAAGCACTGTTGAAAAAGCTGCGCATGCGCACTTTCGAGATAAGGTACTTTAGACACTGGCGTTTATATCTTCACGATAACAAAACTTTACACAGTGGCGACACCTGAATTAAAAAATTAAAAATATGTTGACTGGCTTATAAATTATATAAGTATGTGTGCTATTTGTACGGAAATATTCGTAACAATAGGTTATTGTTACGAAAATTTTTCCTTAACAATAAGCTATTGTTACGGATATTTTTCCGTGACAATAGGTTAATGGTATGGAAAAATTTCCGGAACAACCTATTTTTACGGAAATTTTCAGAACAATAACTTATTGTCACGGAAATTTCCGTAATAATAAGTTTTTGTTACGGAAATTTTTCCGTCACAACAGGCTATTGATACTGAAAAATTTCCGTGACAATTTTTTATTTTTACGGAAATTTTTCCATGACAATAGGCCATTGATACGGAAAATTTTCCGTAATAATAGCCTATAGTCACGGAAATTTCCAAACAGCTAGCATACATACTTATCTTGCACATGCCTAGTTCTTAGTCTCCGAGTGACAGGGCTTTTGACACAATACTATTGTTTTTAGTGAATTTGATTTAACTTTCTCGGATGGGTGTTGCAAAAAATAGTATGTGATGCACGAGCGTAAAGATGATTTCACTCGTGTGATTTGCATCACACTCGTAAAATCACCTACTTTACGCACTTGTATCACAAATAACTATTTTGAACTCAGAAAATCTTGCAAAGAAGCCTGCAGAACATTTATTAGAGATTTTTGTAAATAAATGCAACGGGCCGAACCAAAACGTGTTATTTTATATACGGGGCGGGCTGGAGTCGCAGTCTGATTTCATTTGTTTAGCAACGCGTGGGATTCTATCTTGTTTGACAGCCTGTGGGACGGGCCGGACTTGGCTTTTAGGCCCGTGCAGGACTCTAGGCTGAGCCATCGTCAAAGCTGTTTCGTCGGTTACATAAACAAAAATTCAAAACAAAAGTCTGAATAATAATTCTTATGTTACCGAGAGCGCTTTTTTTGGAAAGGTTTGTGAACCATTTCACGAATTTATGGAATCAATAAAATTCTGGAAAAGCGAGTTTTTCAAGTTTCCTGTGAAAAGCATCACGTAACAGCCTGTAAAGGACAAAATGGGTTGCAAAATAATTTCTAAGATTTAAAAAAAAAATCAAAATTACTTAGAAACATCTAGAATCATTAATGAGTTTATCCAGAAATGTTACTTTAAATTTTTTTCTCGTGAGTCATTAACAGTATCAGTATAAAACTTTCAAGTTTATAACTTTCTCTGACGAAAGGAAAAACATGACAAATTTTTAAAACCGCGTTTTTTATTTGCATTTTTGGCCAAAAATGTTCAAAAGCTCTTTCTTCGGAATTTTTTTCCAAATGATACTTCAGGTTTATTGCAACCAAACCAAATATGATTGGTTGATATGGACACGTTCACCTCTTATCCGATTCTTAGATCTTAAATAAAAATACATCGCAATTTTTTTTTAAATATTGACTTTTTGCATTGCAGATACGTATTAGAAGGATACAATGCGCTTTCTTGGCTAGCAGTGGATGCAAATACCAAGGACAGAATTTCCTGCTTGCCAGTTCACGTTCAAGCACTCATGAAACTCTACCACACAGCGGCAGCTCTCGTCTGACCAACAATTTCTCCTAATGTAGCGCAATCTGCGCACTTCTCTCATGCACTTATTATTGTTCCGACACTTGGGGCTTTGCGAGAGCAACTTATTCCATATGCCACATCTTTACCGTCGTTTTGACCATAGAGATTACATAATCGGATGGACGTTCACTAATCGTCCCATATGAGTAATTAATCATTACCGTATCTTGACTACTTTAACGGTAGTTGCAATCTAAGTTCTTATACTCGGGCTACAGTGGCAACGGAAGCGGTGAATAGCCTGCAAGATGCAACAATCAAAGCACAGTTCATTTCTGTATACGTTTCTTATTCATACAGGCAGCATAGATTAAACATTTTAAAAAAATATTTTGAACGTAAATTACGTTTACAAAATACAGGAAATGTGTTAAATGTTGTGAAAGTAAAAGAAGAAGAAGATGAAATCATTGCTCTCAGCAACTAGGGATTTAAAGGAATCGCGCGCGCGTTTGTTTGTGTGTGGCTTTGAATTTTTAATAGGCTCTCTTGCAGTAAATAGTTCAATTGAACAGCACATTTTAGGCCGTTTATGTATTCAAATGTTTTTAATTGTACATTAGATTTTGTAAAAAGTGTTTATTAGTAATAGCAATTGAATTGATATAATGATATTACATTATTTTTAATTTTCTACAGATAATATAAACCGGAGATAGTTTTTTTTACAAATGCATGCCTCGTACAAGCCCCTGGTGATAAATATAAATATGACATTAATATGTGTACGCTGTATTGGGCCTTTGTTATCACGTTTCTTAGACCCCTACTGCTGCTTTCTCAATACAGTTTAAAAAATTTTATTGAAATCCAGTAATGTCATATATACTTTATAGTGTAAAATATTGTTCCTAAATCATTTATCAAGTGAGATGTCACCGAGATAAGGAAATTGCATATTAGGCTGTCTAAGAGAGTGAGAGAGAGAGGGGGGGGGACCTGGTACTATTTGAAAAGCAAAAAGAGAGGGCGCAACTGTTTGTAGCTTTGTTGGCCAATTGCGACAGTCGCATAGTACAAAGATGACTTGTACATAGGAACCTTCAAGTCCAATTGGTTAATTTACTAACACCCACACTCACTCACTCTGTGTCTATAGTATTTATTACTTGGGTAGTATTTCATTATTGGGATAATTACTATTATTATATTAATATTATGAAATACAATTTTATGTGTATATAATTCTATACCAGATCCAGCATTAAAATCTTATCCATTCCCATCACATTTAATCCTACCTTTATTTATCATTCAGGATGGCCACATGTCAGGAAAATAGCAGGGGAAAAAAACTTCGCATGGAAATGTCAGGGAAATACGAGCTGCTATCAGGGATAATAGAAATTGATGTATGTTAATAATATTTTAAAAGCACTTGCTAATATTTTGTTCAACAATATTTCATTCAACAAATATTTTTTTCAACTTTTTTTGAATTGCATTTTCCTGGCTTGTATCACTTTTTGTTTTGGCACATTATTGAAACCTTATTCGCTTTTATAATATTTTTCTGTCAGGAAAATTTGTCTAAAAGTCAGGGAAATTGAAAAATTTAATCTTGTGGTCACCCTGTCATTTTATTGCACAATTTGTAATATACGTTACAGTAAACCCGCTACTCTACAAAATGACGGTTACTTTCAATATATCTACCCAAAAAATTTTCTGCTGGTGAAAGAAAATCAAGAAAAAAACTCTGACGAAGTTCACTAGGGCATTCAATTTTCATTAATCACTTCTGAATGAAATTTCTGTGCTCTATCATATGTTACAATTAAGAATAATTGTTTTAAATAATGGCTATTGAATATTTTACTATTAATTTACACACTTTTTCAACGAAAAAACGACACAAAGTCAGTTAAAAATCAAAATCGAAGACCAAAAAAGTAAAGAGTTTTTACTTTTAGACCGTCAAGTTAAACTGAAGGGTGGCAGTACAGAACTAGATAACCAACAAAATTGGAATTTTTCAAGAGAGCGAAAAAACATTTTGTAAAATCGATATCACCATTTAAAGATAATACAATTGTCTACTCCTGAGCTGAAGTGTTGCAGAATTATATGAACAAATTATTTTTACATGAGACTCTTCGTTCGAGAGCGGTTTTATATAAACAATCGAAAGAAAGAAGAAAAAATAATACATAATACCACTTTTTTTAAATTTATGAAGGATCATTTATATCTACAAATACATGTTGGTTTAGCGAGATTCTCTTCTTTCTAGTGCAGTTTTTATAAACATAAGGGTCATTGCCAAAAAGTTGTAAAATTTGAAATATCTATTTAAAAAAAAAAACTTCTCAGAACTAGCTAAAGATTTTTTTCCATTACTTCCAATCCAAAATAGAACGAAAATGCCAATCTAAAAACTCAAAAATGATTTTTGTAGTGGAGATAAATAATTTATACGTCAGGAAGGTTATCTAGTGGACATTCAACAAAAGCAGAAAAATAAATTTCAAAATTATTTTTAAAATTTGTGTAATGGAGATAAAAAATTTTAAAAGTACCGTAAAAATTTCTTTTTTCGGGAATTATTTTACTATGTCTCCAGATTCTTGATTTCATTTTTATTTTATTGATAGGCCGTTAACTGCAGACTCGGTAAAAAGTAGATTCTGTAAATCGAGATTTCGAAAAATCGATCTCGTACCAGAAAAGTTCATACGGTTAAACAGATTCATCGTTTCCAAGTCAATTATTTATCTAAATTGACTTCACTTGATACATTTTGTCAGATCTGACAAAAAACAATTTATTTTAACTAACTTCACTTGATTCAGTTTTGCAGCTGACAAAATGAATCAAGTGAAGTTAGTTTAGATAAATTATTGACTTGGAAACGTTTAACCGAATAAAATTTTTTACCGTTTCAATGTTTAAACAAAAAAAAAAAATATTTCAACGATATGTGTATGTTTATCACTTAAACGTTTAAGCGCCGAGCCCCTTAAACTATTAACAATTCCCCAAAACGTTTTTGAATCTTTTGCTGAGGCCAGTTGATCGAGAGTGGCAACCCTGTGAGTCTCCTTTTTTGATCTTTGCTTATTAATATAAAGTTTTCTCATCCCACATAGCCGGGATATTTCGGGAACATTCCAAAGGAAGGTTCGGAACATTCTGACAAATGTTCCCGGAAGGTTTCTGGAAGTAAGTAAATGTCCGCCTCCCGGGAATATTCTAGAGGAATATTCAGAGAGTATTAACTGGGAATATTTCTGGATGGTTATGTTATTCATGTTCATGAAACATTAGAATGTTCCCAAAAAGTTGTATTGACGATGTCCAGGAAATATTTTTCTTAGGCTACGCTTTCAAAATTGGCGGAATATTCTTGGATGCCTGTGCTATAAATATTCCAGGAAATTTCCTGGAGAATATTTTATTTCTTTATATATTTAATTTAATTTATTTAATTCTTTAAAAGTGATTGCGCCAGTATTAAAAGGTAAGTAAACATGTTTATACATAATCTATTTTTATTCATTTTGGGAAAATTCAATTTTAAATTTCCATTAATGATCAATCAAAAAATGCATTGCACGTCATCCTCACCGTCTTCGATATTCGCCTCTAGCACAAGCTGCTTGAGTCACTTTTTTTTTGCTTCCTTTTGATCTTTCCCTCTGAAATATATAGAAACAATTAATGAATTACAATTACAAGTTTCTTTCACAGAAAATTTTCAGTTTATATAACCTAACACAAAAAGAAACGTGAGTATTCTTACAATTAACTTCCCTAAAAGTTCTAAAATCTCCAAAACCTATTATATACTCACTCCTTTCGTCCTTGATGCCTTACACGTTGAATCAGCCAATTCGAAATACAGTTATTAATAGAAGCCAACATTGATAAGGAATCAATTTCCAAGCCGTCTGAAAGCATTTATTTTAATTGTAATTTTAATATCACTAAATGACGTTAATTAAAATACTTGATGAGTACATCCCTCTGATGCTTGTTTTTATTTCTTTTAATTCTAAAAAATCCAGTTCTTTTCAGATTCCCTTTTTAAATTTATATAATGAAATTCGGTATAACTGTTGTGCCCGAGTCTACGTACAGCTGCTATACTGTAGGTGGTGCGTCTGCCGTGCCGAAATTCTTTACGTGTATATTTGAATTAGAGGTTATTCAAATATTATTATAAATATATTATTGGCTCGTACAACTAAAATAGCTCACAGAATTCGATAGGCATGTACAATTTTAAAATATTGACTAGATTTAATAAACCGTGTCTATTCGTACAAGAATTCCGTCGAGACGAAGAGACTACCACCCCCCTTTGTTTTTTCCCTTATCCAATCGCGTTTACAAGATTTTCGCTACTCGTACAGAAATTATGTACGAATTTAAAAACCTTAAATGGTTTCGACAAATGCCTAGCATGAGAGAAGTAATACAAGATGGCAGCAATGTGTGAGAAGCTGCCAAATGTTCGTCTACCATTAGCACACTCACATGCATAGTGTGTTACCCCGGAATCACCAAAGCTGTTAGGCTTGTATCTTATAAAACATCTATATGATGCTCGAGAAATGTGTCGGGATTGTACTTCCAGCTTAAGTACATTGGGTTCTTTTACGTACTCAAGGGTCAGTTTCGGGATTGTACTTTTAGCTGAAGTACATTGGGTTCTTCTTTTACGTACTCAAGGGTCAGTTTGCCATCCTTATCTACCATTTCTGCTAAATAAGATACAGCTTGAGAAAGCTGATAGGATCCAGTAAAGAAGATCATTAAATCTCTCACTCATTTCTGAAAAATCCAGAATTTCAGCTGATGTGACTGTTTTGATGGGAGTTTTTCGACGTATCCATCATTTCTCCTCTGCCTCAGTAACTAATGTATTTTCGACATCTTTTTGAGCATGCACTCTCTGTAATATTTCATTTGAAAGTTCTTTGTCAGACTGCAGCCTTTATACCGTAAGTATTGTTAAGAAATGATGCCACTCTAAAATAGATTCCAATTTTTGGTACCAACTTATTATCTATTTTATGCTCCAGAAGACGATACTTTTGTTGGAGTATACCATGAACAGCTTCAACTGCCCATCGTATTTTAGTCACGTGACTGGTTGGATTCTTCTATTGACAATTGCTTTCTTTTACCTTTTAAAGCAGGCATTAGTACTTTGTAATTTTTTTCTTCCAAATCTTTAACTACGCCACGGAAACATCGATCAAGAACAAAGACATCATTCGTTTTCAAAAACTTGCATAAACTATTTGGATCTTTAATGATGGTTTTCATGATATCCGCATCATTTTCGTTTGCAGGATACGGCCGAAGCATGTCCACTACGGATGGGTCAGTCGTACAAATAGTGAAGGGCTTACAAAGAGGAACTTTCTTCTGTCCAGAGAAAGATTTTCTTTGATACTCATTATTTGTACTTTTTTGATGACGCGCATACGCGCCACTTCGTTTTCGTTTAAATTCTGTTAACAGGGATAATCTTATTCAAAACCGTATAACAGAAATGATAAAAAAATTGTGTGATGTTCAGGATAATTCGCTTCTGATTTATTCAATTTCATAATCAGGATCTTTGTTAGAATTATTTCTGTAAATAGAGAGTCAGCATTTATTACACAGAATGTCAACTACAGCTATTCTTCTTTTAAGGCAGCGCGAAAAGACATTTGCTTCAACTTCATCACTTACTAATTTTTTTCTACCTACGATTTTTTTAAGTTTAGTATCACAACCAATGCACATGAGTTTTTGTTGTAATGGAGACATGTTCGGATAATAGGATCGCAATAAATATTCGAATCGCAAAAGTTATCTTTTCAACTTAGTAGAGTAACGCATAAGCGACTATTGCTGACAAGAAACAAACGAAGAGCGCAAGATTATGAATAAAATTATATTATAAAAAAACTCATGTGTGCTGGCTATGATATATTTTTAAAAACACCCTAATTATAATAAAGCACCCCGATTTGTGAGAGACGAGGGGACTCACAATAATAAAGCACCCTGGAAAAAGGAGTTTAAAATCGTACTGTAACCTCCTCGCGATGAACTCTGGAAACTATAATTTGGATAGGCTAACTGCAAACGTTTATGAAGGAAATATTACTTATGATGTATTTAATTATATCAGTTACATCAATTACAATGCTATCTTCAATTTCAACAACTTTTCTAACCATGAAAAAATGCAACAGAGTTGTGTTCCAAAGTATGCGGTCGGGAGCAGTGCACCATATCGTATGCGTGATATTTTTTTTTTTGTTGACATTGTTCCACCCCTTTAAAAAAATTTTAAAAAATATATGTTATGAAGGATTTTCTAAGGAATGTTTATGTAAAATATGGATGTGGTCACTCTAGAACATAAACTCAAAAAAATTTTATTTAAAAATTTGTTTACCTGTAATTTTTTACTGAAAAATTTTTTTTTACTGAAAAAACATATATTTTGTTCATCAAAATCGGTCAAGCCGTTTTCGAGAATAACTACTTTTTTAATTTTGCTTTCCCCCTCCTTAACTCGCACAAAAATGAATTTTTAGATTTATCATTGGGAGAAATTTTACTTCACATGGGTGCGAACCTATGACAGAAATTTCAAGTTAATACATGCGGGGGCAGATTTTGTATGCTTACCCGGCTATGCCCTATATAATTGTTATTTTTTGTTTACTATTTCACTTACTATACATAATTAAGTGCAGCTTCATATTTTCGAAGGAAGCTTCATTTGATGACTGACGTTCTGCCTGTAGATGTGTACTGCTGTCCTGCTCAATACATTAAAAGGTGTTCCATAAAGGAATTTACTGACAGTTGAAGCTTCCGAAGCTTTCCAAGTTTAGTTAAGGCTCGTATCTAAAGAGAAGGAAAAATTGACTTAAAATTCTGAAAATTTTGCATTGACACATAATAATTTAATAAATGAAAATAATTTCCAATATTCGCAGTTACAATATTAAAAAAATGAAATCCGTACCACTTTAAAGAAAAATTGTTTCTATCTTTCAGGTTTTTGTTAATTGCATCAACTTCTTTCGCACTATTGGCAGGAAAAATTTTCAATTCTTTATCCTTATCACTAAGAAAGTCTGTTGATGGTGTTTCTGAAGAACTATTTGCATTCTGGCCACGGGAAATTCCTTCAACAAGCACTCTTATACTGTTCAGTTTTTTGAGGATTAGTAAATCCTTCTTGTCCACTAAAAAATAAAACTATTTTTATGTCATTGTTCAATTTCAACAAGGTAAATTAAATATCATACTATAAATAATTTTTAAAAAAGTGTAAACATGGTTGTTGTTAATTGAGCTATTAAACATCAGTTATAAACGATTCCACTGCTCAGGAACATGCTCGGATTTTGTAAGGGAA
>JBAGKK010038593.1:0-10632 GCA_037177015.1 Euceroptres primus | reverse complement strand
AGCGACCAATGACTTTATATATATATATATATATATATATAGTAATTGGTCGCTGCCCGGGGGTCGTCGGGGCCCCCCTGGTGACACCGCTGGGGGTGACAGCATACAGATCGGTGGTAGTGAGCTGCGTAATGGACAGGCAGACCTCACCGAGACACCCGAAAGGGCTGCTGTCCAGCCAGAACTTCGGCAAGAAGTGTCAAGCAGCAGGATATCAGCTGCGCCTGCAGAAGACGTTTCGGCTGGGAGCCCCCAGCCGACCACTTCCACAGGAATTCCACGGCAGTGCATTGATTGGTTATCTAAACATGACGAAGCAGTGATGGGCTGCACACTTCATAGCCTAAGGGACAACAGACCCGACGGAAAAAGGAATGGTCTTGTGTCGAAAATTCTTTGAATTGCACCCAGAAATGACACCAGTAACGGAGATAGACGTCCATCAGAGACTCGAATACATTCAGTTCAACAATCTCCTCTGTAGGAGGCATATCAACCGATTAAGATCTGAGGTTGAGGCCACTAAAGCAAATGAACAACAGGAACAAGAGGATATTCCGCAACCCAGACGCAGGATGAAAGGGACAAAGGAAATGAATGAACATGTTCTTCGCATCTACTTTCAAGCCAAAAAGAGTGGTGGACCAATAAGACGAGAACACCTTTATCTTGTCTTCGAAGCGTGTCCCAACTTGGCAGAAAGAGTGAACGAACAACATGTAGCAGGCCAAAAGCGCTCCATCTTTGTTCGCGGATGACTGTCTGAGGTTGAAATAGAAACCATAAGGATGCAATTATACCATCCACTTGCCTTAAATGGTGAACCTCCTCTTGCTTCAGAAGACGAGGAGATAGTTAATGCTGCAGGTAGTGACGTCGGGGCCAATTGGAATGAAATCGTTGAGGAAGTCTGGAGGAGAAATTCGAACGTGCTCTACTGGATTTTAGTGAGGTAGAACCTACTTTAAGGCTTTCGCTGCCAAAACTTAGATCTTTAAGGCCTTATTGGCGTTAGTAGGTCACTTGAATACAAAGGTGTTGCCGCTATACCTGTGTGAAAATTTTTCCATCACGCAGGTACAGACTTTTGTCTACTGTACAGTGGTTACAGCAGTTAGGACTTTAGTGCTAAGAACAGGACCTCAAGGCATCAACATCGCCACACGGAAGGGCAAGTATGTTCCGCCGTGAAAGCGAAAATTCGAAAATGAGGTCAACAAAGTAAGATGCAAACTGGGCAGGTTCACTCAATATAGAAGAGGCAACAGAGCCCAGAGGCTGACCCGTCACGTGGCGGACATCGTTCGTTCACAAAACGACGAATATGGAGCTTTCGATTCGACGTTGGTTTGGTACTATCAGAACATACTTGATCACCCAGATTTGATACCCTCCTTCATCACTGAGGGTGTCACGTACATGCTTCCAAAGAATCTAGACGCCCATACTCCATAGACGCCTGATTCAATTCTTGAGTCACACTATGTCTCTTTGGGGCATGAGAATCAAATGTTTTGATCGTGGGCTGCAAAAGATTTCCAGGTTCTTCAACATTACAACCGGCATTTGCCAGGAAGATTCATTCAGTGTACTGTGGTTCTGCTTAGCGTTGAATCCACATAGTAGCACACTCAACAAGTCCTATGGGTACAACGTAAAGAAAGGCAGGGGTGGTTACGATTTCAGCCACCTTCTCTATATGTATGACCTGAAATTGTACGCCGGCTCGAGGGAAAAACTGCAGAAATTACTTATTGCAGTTTTTCAATCCCGTTCATATGGATTTCGGGCTGGAAAAGTGTAGGAAACTGCACTTAGAAAGAGGAGTGGTGAACGCAGAGTTGGGGCTTGACGATTAGGCGCTCATTGCGACCATGACGAAGGAGGAGCCGTTTAAATACCTAGGTATGCTTAAGCTGTTTGGATCCTGTCACTCGGCCAATAAGATCAAGGCCATCAACACTTACGCGATCCCGCTTTTCTCGTACTCTTTTGGGCTCATCAAATGGTCAAACACCGACCTAGAAAATATAAGCAGAATCATCCGCAAGGAAATGACAAAGCACCGCGAATGCTCCACAGAAGTTCGGCAAGTGAGAGGATTGTCCTACCACGTTGCGCTGGGGGCAGATGCGTGTTGGATTTCCGTCAATTGTATACATCGCAGATCACATAGTTGACCACGTATTTTAAAAACAAGCGTGATATCCCACTCTACAATAACATCTGTAGAGAAGATAATAACTATAAGCCTCTCAATCTCGCTGATCCGAATGACGTTAACATGCTAGCTCTCCCTCCAGAGAAAATTACTCAGATATAGAGACAAAAGCCATTACATGGACAGTACCCTAGGACACAAGATCAATGCAACGTGTACAGCGAAGTGTCTAGCCTGTGGCTACGAAGATACGAACTCTTTTCTGAAACGGAAGGGTTTGTCGTGGCCATCTAGGACAAGGTAATCGGTACCAGGAATTACCAAAAGCATATTCTCTGCCTTAACGTGGACGATCGGTGCCGGCTGTGTGGTGATTCTAATGAATCCATCGAGCACATCATTGATGGCTGCAAAAGGTTAGCTCGGCTAACCTTCACCAGCAGATTGCCTTGAATCTGGGACTCATTCAGAAGTGGAGGCCTTTCTATTGGTGCCTCCCAGTAGCGGTCCTCGAAAACGAGAATTACCGCCTTTACTGGGACAGAACTATTCTAGCGGACCACACTGTTGTTCATAATAGGCCGGCCATTGTTGTGCTCGATAAGCGGTCGCAATACGTCCAAATCATCGACGTAACGTTTCCCCTTGACAAGAACATCCAAGAAGGCTATACAACCAAGATCCAAAAGTGTAGCGAGCTGAGGCAGGTGATCACGAGGATTTGGAAGCTGGAAAACGTTTCCATTCATCGTATCGTGATTTTAGCTACGGAGAACGTGCACGCGAGGTGACAGAAACATCTGGAAGGTCTGGGAGTTAAGTGAGTGCTAGCTGCAGCCTAAAAAACGGTTTCACTCAACACCTGCCGCATAGTCCGATGCTTTTTGGACCGCCAAGAGAAAGCGGCTAGCCGATTTTTGGGCTGAAACGGAATATCATTCCGGAAAAGAAAAAGAGTAAAATGAGATTCCATTTTTCATTTTTAAACTTTTTACAGTAGCTTTATTTTATTTTTGTGACTATAATTTGATTTTAACTTGTTTTTGTGTTTGTCAGGAATGCAGTATGTTGTCCTTCGTGTTTAGAAATTTTTAATTGCTGTCTGGCCGTCGTACTTGACTTAGTCCGTACTAGCGGCCTTACGACCAGGTCCTTTCAGGGCCTGGGATAAATTTAAACTGAAATATAATAATAATAACAATAATAATATAATTATACGTATTATACATAAAAAATGTAATAAATGTAATAACAGTTGGCGGCTCGGTTTTTATTATAAAATTAGAGGTTATGTTTGATCTAACAATGACTGTGCGCCTGCGCAGTCACCATCTTTCTATGTATATTACGTTATGTTATAAACTCGGGACATAAATTACGTATGTGACTTACACTAAAAAACCGTGTAATTTACCTAAAGTATATTACGTACGCAACCCTGCTAAAGAGGTTATGCTCGTTCACGACTTATGACACTTTACCACTTTTTCTCTAATCCAATAATATTTCATGCGATTGTCTTTGCATAATGTACACTTGTGGGCATAATTAGAATATTTTAGGCATAAAATAACTATAACGATCTTTGTATTTTTCTTGTAAATGTTGATTTACTACTTTTACCATAAATACGGTCAATTCGGTAAAAAATTGGGTAAATTTACGGACACCATCAATCAGTAATTACGTACGCAACCCTGAGTAGTTCTCAAGTAAATCTTCCGCCATTAGATAAAAATGGGTCGCTATGTCATATGTCATATGATCGAGGCATATTCTAATATTGGCCACACCAAGCTCATGAAGAGCGTTTTCAAAGTAGTTATTTTATGGAATTCTTTTGAAGAGCGGAGGCCTTAAGGAGAATTTTGAAGCCTTAAGGACAAATTTGCTAATCTGTTCATCGAAAGAGAGATCGCTCCTAAAAGTTATTCCAAGATCGTTTATGCTTTTGGTTACATGGAGGGGGAGTCCATTTATGTAGTACTGACGATCAACGGGATTGAATTTGCGTGTAAACGAGATAGCAGAACATTTCCTAATGTTAAATGACTTTCCATTAATTAGACAACATTGACTTATACTATCTAGATCTTGTTGCAACAGCACAGCATCCTCAGAAGTTCTTATCATTAAAAATATTTTTAGGTCATCAGCGTACAGTAGTAGTTTAGCTAAAGTTACAACTCAGGTGATATCGTAATTGAAGATTATAAATAGTATCGGTCCCAAGTGTGAATCTTGAGGTACACCAGATGGGGAGCAGATGCTAGTAATTCAATACCACCTACTCTTACACTTTGAGTTCTCCCCTTCAAGTAACTACTGAGCCAAGTTAAAAGTGATTGGGAGACACCGTAAGCTTATAATTTGCATAACAATAAATCATGGTTTTCCCGGTCAACAGTTTTTGTTAGGCCAGTGTAAATTGTATCCACTTGGTGAGCCAATTTTATACAATGCATGAGATATTGCCTATAAACTGTGAGATTAGTAATTGTGGATCTATCACGGCGGAAACCATGTTGCTAAACATGTTAAACATTGTTAAACGCTATTTGAAGTCGGTCGGCGATAATATTGTCTAACATTTCAGAAGCTACGTTTGATATTGATCTGTAGTTATTTTTTGATTGACGAGAACCTGATTTATGATTTGCAATAATTACGGCTTCCTTCCAGCGCTTCGGAAAAACTCATGTTTCTAACGATTGATTATAAAGCATGTTTAAGGATTCTGCGAGAACAGATCCACATTCAATAAAAAATCTAGGGGGTACACGGTCAGGTCCCGGACATTTATGAGGGTCGAGATTGCTTATTTTTTCCAAGATTTGCTGAGGAGAGATTTTTATATTTAATGATTCGACAACATTGCCAAGGTCAGCTGAGTGAGATGGAAGATTTTCGTTAGTATAAGTAGTCCTAAAATAATCTGAAAAAATATCAGCCATTTCTTTTTCATTACTTGTTTCTACATCATTGTGAATTAAGTGCCTTTGTGGAGCGTTTGTCGTTTTCGACGCGCCAGAAGGTTCTAGAATTATTCTCTATGTCGTTTTCGACCCTATTTATACATGGGGCATTACTTCTTAACTGCTCCAACCCCAAAAATTGAACGGATTTAAACTTGTGTAAAGTGCAGTCCTATTGGATGGTAGTTTATAGGAAAAAAATTTTGTCGTTGGGACACATATTTACCGATAGGGAGAAGGTATAATTTTCGAGTTCTGTACGGGTACCATTTATTTTGATGATTTATACCTCTGTTAATATCAATAAAATCAATTTCTTGCCTCTACAATTTGGATAGGGGTTTTCACGCGCTTTCCATTAATCGTACGCATTTTTTGGAAAAATAAGTATTTGACCTTCAAAAATCAAAATCAAAAATAAATTTGACTTTTTTTTTGAATTTTGGATATTTTTTTGTTTCCTTTTTATCTAGAAAGAAAGCTTAGGTTGTTGTCTTCAAACACCTATAGGTTTAAAAATGGACAAATTATTATTTATTTTTGAAAATAAGCGTTATGTAAGTTTTTTTCGGTTATCATTTTTTTTCAATGATTTATGACTCATTTAAAATCAATAAAAACAAATGTTCTCACAACAGCTTCGGAAGGGTTTTTCATGCCCTTTCTTTTGATCATAAGCATTTTACGAAAAAATAAATGTTTGACCTTCAAAAATGAAGGTTAAAACAATTATTTCTTCAACAAATGCTTTGACCTTCATTTTTGAAGGTCAAACACTTATTTTTTTCTAAAAACGCTTATAATTAGTAGGAAGGGCATGTAAAACCTTACAAAAACTGTAGTGAGAACATTTATTTTTATTGATTTTAAATGAGTCATAAATCATTTTAAAAAATGATAACCGAAAAAACTTTCATAACGCTTATTTTCAAAAATAAATAACAATTTGTCCATTTTTGAACCTACAAGTGTTTGAAGGCAACAACCTAAGCTTTCTTTCTAGATAAAAATAAAATAAAAAAATACCCTAAATTTTAAAAAAAGTCAAATTTATTTTTGAAGGTCAAATACTTATTTTTTCAAAAAATGCGTACGATTAATGAAAAGGGCGTGAAAAATCCTATCGAAATTGTACAGGCAAAAAATTGATTTTATTGATATTAACAGAGGTATAAATTATCGAAATAGATGGTACCTGTACAGAACTAAAAAATTACACCCCCTCCCTATCGGTAAATATGTATCTCAGCGACAAAATTTTTTTCCATAAACTACCATCCAATAGAGCTGCATTTTACCGAAGTTTAAGTGCGATCGAGACCGATTGATTTTTGGGTTGGGGCAATTGAGAAATAATGCCCCATATTCGGAATGTAGAGATTCGCTTAGAATTTTACTTCTAGTTCTTAAAGAAGCAAAAATTTCCTAATTCTCTAAAGTTTGTGCCTGTTGAAATTTCTTGTGAGCAATTTTTTTCTTTCTAATTAACGACTTTAGTTCTGCGTTGAACCGTTTAGGGTACGTGGAAGGAAAGACCTTTCTGAAAGGAACATATTTTTTAATCACGAAGTTTATGTGCTAATCAAAATTTTGTACAGAAGTCTTAATGTTTTCATTTTGTAATTCGGATGACCAGTTTCCTTCAGCCAGACGTGTTTGGATCGCTTGATAATTTTTTTTCTCAAAATCAAGAAAAAAAGTTTTCTCAGCGGTAGGAATTCCGTCTGTAAGGTAGAAAGAAATGTCTAAGGGTGAGTAAAACGAATCACACGTACTATAGGATCAATGGCAGCATGTAATTGTGAAATGTTTGTGAATACTAAATCGAGTACACAACCACGAGTGTTTGTTATTTTATTTGTTTGGTTGAGATTTAAAAAACCATAGTTTTCAGCAATTACTTCGGCTGCTTTAAGAATGTTTCTTTTAACTGATGGTTCTACTTCTATCAATACACCAAATTCGTCGTTTAGCCATGATATACCGGGTAAATTGTAATCTCCTAACAACAGGAGCTTAGCTTCAAGGTACTGGCTAGCAATGCCATTGACTATAGCACTGTGATTATTATATACTTCTTGTGTTGATGCAGGGGGGACATGAGCACAACTATGTATTCGGTGTGAGCTACTTGAATTCTGACAAACATTTGCTCGATTAAATTTTCTAAGATTTGTATTTGACTACTACATGAATCCCTACTTACTGCTATAAGAACGCCGCCTCCTCTTACAAGTGTATGTGTCTGTTTTTCGATCCCTCCTGTAGACGTGATAATTATGAAATTAAAGTTCGGCATTGGTTGTACCGGGGTGTAGCCATGTTTCTGTGAGTATGATGATGTTCCCTGAGGTTAATGTAACAGCATGTTGAGCTCTCTTAGCTTTGTTCTTAGCCCTTTCACATTCTGGTAGTAAACGGTTATTTTTTTCTTTAGAAGGAATTTGTGGGCCAGGTGAGACATTTTTCAGTTTTTTTGAAGTCTTTGGTTAGACAGTCAAAATTCTTGGAACTCCGTTGAGGAACTTATGACTTCGTCGGTCTGGCCCTCTTTACGAAGTTCTTGAAGTTCAGCCTTCAGCATTTTAAGACGATTTCTTTGCATCAAAGTTTGGTCAGCATAAAATTGTGTTTTGTATCGCAGTAACTTTGAGGCAAGTCCTGCATCATGAAAGACGAGTTTGGGTGAGGAGATTCTTTAGATTTCTTGCCCATCCTGTAGACTTTCAGGCCCTACATTGAGGAGCCTGTTTTTTCAAAAATGACGCCAGGTTTTTCTTTGTCTTCTTTAATTCTCTTATCTGCTGAGACTGCTGAAGATTCTGATATTCCATAAAATATAACTTTTAGCCCTCATTTGACGGACCAATATTGCGGTAATAACAGCGTCTGATTTCTCTACCCGATTTGTGTTCTCCAGGTAAATATGTGCTATTTCCACGTTGCCCATTTTGCCTTTGATAAGGTTCACTGATTCCTTCGTGGATTTTTGTCGATCAGAGACTGCATCCAATATGTTTGACAGCACTTGCATGGTGGAATTGAAGTCATCTTTGTTTTTATTTAGCTCTTCTTTTATAGCTTGAAGATTTTCTGTCAAGAGTGTAGTAATTAGTGCTTCCAAGGCCTTATTGGAGAGAGTTATCAAGTTTGCAGACGTAGCTCTGGAAGATCGACAGCATTTAGAGATTACGCCCTTAGATGACATCTTATATCTATTTGCACATCCTTGCTGAAAATGTGTGCGCGATGTTAATGTATTTTCTATGGGTCGTACAGATATATCAACAATAGAGCTGAGGGTCATTCAATAAATAATGCCGAAGAAAATTAATCTTATGAGGGAGGGTCAGACGAAAACAATCAATGATCCTCAGTTTTAATATCACTAGTAGTTTTAAATCATTGCGACTTTTTATGAAACACAATTTTAGTGTTTCAGTTCAATTTTTTTAGGGTGGGTAGTGCAGAATTATCGCAGTACAAATATTTTTTCGCAAATTTATGGATATCATGAAGTTTAATTTGATATCCTGATTATGCACAAAGGAAACAGAACACCCACAAACACTCACGACACAAATCCACTATGTTTTTTCACAATATAGAGTCAGAAGTGTCAAAAATCAGCGGAGCATTTCAAAAGACGCACATACCTCAATGTAACTCACATAACGTCAATCATATTTTGACATTTACGTACCATTTACAACTTTTAGCTATGTCCAGGGTTACTATTCACGTTTCCATGGTTACTGTTTACATTTCGACGCTAATTGTCGCACTCGAACGTAGCCGAACCACGTCGGATTTACCCGAATCAAAAACTGACAGTTGCACATCTAGCGATGTGTACGAGAGTTAGACCCTTACAGCGTCTATGTAAAATATCTTTGGCTAAAGAATTTATACTGTAGTATACTTGAGAACTTACTTGTCAATTCATTCGTAGCCCTTGTCTTTCCAAATTGCAAAAAGTAGCTATTAAAGTCATACGAAGAAGTTTAATTTATACTTACCAAAAAATTTAGACATAATCTCCAATTAAAATTACTTGTCACACTTCCTTGTAACTTAACACTTTCAAATTGGTACTCAACATTCAGATTAAATTTAGGTTAAAACAAACAGACATAATCTTCCCAGTGGAACAGTCAACAAATTAACATACCTGGCGATTCTTGATGAAAAGGGTGTCTAAGCCTGCTTACACCACCGAGCTTAAAGTGCAGAGGCGAATAGTAAGGCAACATAAAAACCTTTTTATTTCAATTACACTTTGGTGCGCAGATGCGTAAAATGCATTAAAGTTCTTGTTAAGTTTCGGCCCACAGACGAAAAGTTTATTTCTTTAGGAACAGAGCCGAAACATTATGGCGTCGATCATGCCCATTTGATTAGTTTTGGGCGCGCATGCGCGGGCGAATAATTGAATTTCCCTTGAATAGTTGGTCATTTGCTAAAGTGCAAACGAGACTTTCAATATCTTAGTCTTTATAAAAATTACCAACCGGATACAGCAACTCGTCATGCGCAGTTCTACTTCCTATTTAATATAAAAAGGTCTATTCAGAACTTATTCCCAATTGAAATGAAAAGATATTTTGTGAAAATTTGTTATTTTCTAACACTACTTTGTAACTTTCACTTCAAAATTTTCATAATAATCTTATCACTTCTCATATGGCGCATGCGCAGGCATCCCAAGCTGCAATACCATTGACTTCGTCAAAGTTTTCAGTAATCTAGTCCCTACCTTTTGTCGTGGAGGCGCCACATCAGCCACTAACACAAACAATTCCTGTGTCAGTGTCGCGCAGTAGGGCAAAAAAAGCATCTATGGACAAATCAATTTTCAGACTAAACTACCACTCCGATTTGGACTTTTTTTTAAAAATTAAAGTGTGTTAAATTTTTTATCGTTACAACGGAGGACGTTTTTGAAAAATTGTCTCAAAAATTTTTTATTTAGTAAATAAAATGAAAAAAAAATTTTTAACTTTAAGACTGCCATTTAGTCAAAGAATTTTTTATTTTAGGGGCCGTCCATATACCACGAGAAGATTTTTGCTATAGTGTAATATACTCGTGTCTTCCTCAGTTACTTGGTGTAGAGGGAGATACGAGTGTATCACACTATAGAGTTAAAATTTCTCAACTGGTCACCTGATTTTCGACTTGATGTAGAAACTTGGAAATTTTTTATATGAATGGAAAGCTTTTGTCTATAAAAAAGACCCCCCGGCGGTTTTTATGAAATATCGATTTTTGAAGAAGTTTTAAGCCATCATTAAAAAGTTTTTTGCGTTTTTTCAGAAACTTTTTTTCAGAAATTAATTACTCCTGAACCATTGCAGATTAAAGTCTAAAATTTTGTGGCAACATTACTTAGTGAAGGATTTATCCAACGATCATCATTTCTTAGTCAGATTGTTTAATTTTCGGTTTTTTAAATAACAAATAAGTAAACAAATAATCATATTTATGTGTTCTACA
>JBAGKK010038583.1:0-10632 GCA_037177015.1 Euceroptres primus | reverse complement strand
CAGGAAATTAGTATCCTAAAGAAACTACTTACTAAGATCACATTATCATCAGCACTGATATTAATTCAAGCTGCTTATCAAAAAAAAATTCATTTAATGATCCAGGTTTATTTTATGAAATATTGTTCTTCTACGTTATGTTTTTTTTTCTGATAAATAGCATTATTATTCATGACTTTTTATAATTACAGAAGAAGCAAATATATCTTCTGTTACTGTGTTATAATTTCGTTCTATTGTTCTTCTATATTTTGTCTTTCTTTCTGAAGATTAATACCCTACAAAAGCTACTTACCAAGAAAAGATTCTCATCAGCACTGATATTATTACCACTATACATTGTTTTTTATTGTTTCTGCCATATTTTATTTTGTTATGTTAAGTAATACGCATATTAATGATACTCCATTACACAAAATTATCTGCAAACGCGTTGTAATGGATTGAAGTCACCTTTGAATTATTTGCAATTATCTGAATGCAGTTCACAATTACTTGAAATCATATCGAAATCACTTACAAATACATTAATTCACTCCTAAGCATTTGTCATTAAAGCAGCTGCTTGCAATATTTTGCTTCCACTTGTATTTATATACATACTTTATTATTTATTATTATTATACCATTAACCAAATCCATTTCGAGGTAAGCGTAACTCGTTCGGTTATAGCCTAGTTGCAAGGGTAAGTAAAGAATGTGTAGGAGACGAGATAGATTTTAGATCAATCTAGAAGTCACGTGCTCATTCAAACGACACACTCGTCTCACAACATCACTCCGACACGAGTCACTCATCAAGCTCTCCAGCAACCACCCCAGTTGGTACTTATTTATAAGTACGAAAACAGCACTCCTTATAAAGTATTTTAGACTGCTTGACTTAAACTGGCGAATCAAAGCCAAACAGCAACGCTGGGAGTTTATTATGTTGTCTGAGTGCTTTTCTTAAACGCTTAGCGTTGAAGGTAGGATGGAAGCGTTGGCACGAAAGGATAATTCTGTAAAAGGTACTTTAGAGTGCTTGACATAAACTGGTTGATCAGTGCCCAATTGCAACCCTGGGTATCGATTCTTTTGTCTGGACATTCAACTTAAGCACTTTTCGACGAACTTGGGATGCAATCTTTCAATCGCAAGTAGCGTTTGTCATGCGTTTGTGAATTAGCTATTTGTATCACCGATTCAGACAACCAAACGCCTCTTGATAATAGAAATCGAATTTCGCGTTTGAAGCTCGATAACATGCAATTATATGAACACTTAGCGCCTATCACTTCCAACGCGATTACATCCCATTGTTCGTTCGTGCAATTCTTTTTCTACATAAACTTGCACGAGAGCAATGCAAAGTGTGGAAAAAAAAGTCTGTGATATATTCCACTTCACAGGTAAAAATATGTACCAAAATCTGACTTTTAAATCGTTGTAGCGCAAAAACTTTTCATAATTTTAGTTTTTGCCATAAGGATTTTTTGATCAGGAGAGCATAAACTAAAAAATATCAAAAACTTTGAAAATTCCACCGGGACCTTTTTTTACCATGTATTTGGTGCGGGGTCCTTTCTTATCAAACAATTTCGTTTTGAAAATTTTATTGATTCTATTCGACAGCTTAGAACATTTACTACAGAAACCCATATTTGAAACTAAAAATAAAATTAATTTAACTGGAGCTATCAATTTTTTAAGCAAGCCGGTCGCGTGTATCATGCAAATAGTCTACCTGTTCGTGGGTGGCAATCGCGCACCACATCGGCAAATCCTTTTGCATAGCCTCTTGAGTTTCACATTCGTGAATGGCATGAAAATCGGAGGTGTGTTTGTGGGTGTAATATATCTGGTATAATTTATTTGCTCATAAATTGATATTTTACACATGTGCGTTGTCAATTCTTACATCCGCTAAACTTCACACGCAAATGAGAAAAATGAGATATTGTTTGTTAGAATATGTACTTTGAGCCTGGCCCGCCCTATTTTTTCCATTTTCACTAGTTTGAAAAAAAATTTAAAGCAAATAAATTTCGGACACAATGGTGCTTATGCATTATATTTTTAAACAAAGTATGAAAAAAGTTATTTAAAACGTAATGTACGTTATAACATTTTTGTTTGCTGAAATTGGTTTAAATGATTTCGGGACCGATTTGTAGTCCTAAAAAATTTTAAGTAATTAACAATATCCATTGTTATAAACAATTTTTCGGGCAATATTTTTAAATTTATAGTTTTTTCAAATTTGGATTTCCCTTCACGTAGAAAAACATTGTTTTTTTTGTGTATTAATTAACTTATGTCTAAATTTCTCATTTGTTTATCTTGTTTGTTTAACAAATATAATTAAATACATCATTTTTAAGAATATTTGTAGCAATTCAAAAGATTAAAGGAAATCCTAATCTGGAAAAACCTCAAATTTAAATTTATTGCCCGAAAAATTGTTTAGAACAAGGTTGTTAATTTCTTAAAAGTTTTTGACTAAAAATCGCGCCCGACATAATTTAAAACAGTTTTAGCAACAGAAAATGCTATAATGTATATTACGCTTTTTGTTAATTTGTTCCCTTAATTTGTTGATAACAATGAACTGGATTACTCAACAAATTATTTGCATTATTTTAGTCCCCTAAGTTGATCTAAAGCGATAGCTACATACGTCGTTTTTGAAAGAGAAAATTATTCTATGAAAAACGTCACTTATTTCATATTATCTTTAAAAATATAATGCATAAGCAAAAGGGAATTTAGAAAAAAACCATAAACACCGTTCTCTTATAAATTTATTGTTCTTTATTTTAAAAAAAGAAAAAGTATCGGAGAAAATAATTAAATTTTTTTGATCGATAAAAAGACGTTTGGTCACAGTGATCGCCATATTGAATCCGCCATTTTTGATTTTAATATCTAGCCAGAAGCTTATAATCAACGTCCCCGAAAATCTTCGAGTAAACGTTTTTAGGTGTATCCGTCGAAATTTAAATAATTTTATCGCCATATTGAAGCCACCATATTTTCCCATTTCGACCATAGATTCGTAATCAGCAACCCGAATAAGCATTCTTAACCGAATCGGTTGACATTTGAAAAATTTGTCTGCGATACTGGATCTACCATTTTGAATTTCCACATTTTGACCATAGATTCGTAATCAGCAACACCATAAACCCCCTTATTAAGCAGTTTTAACCGAATCCGTTGACGTTTTGAAAATTTCGCTGCTATATTGGATCCGCCATTCTGAATTTTAACATTTTGACCATAGATTTGTAATCAGCAACCTCAAAAACCTCCGATTACGCAGTTTTAACCGAATTCGTTAACATTTTTAAAATTTTGCCGACATTTTGAATTTTCAAATTTGGACCGTGGATTCGTAATCAGCAACTCCAAAAACCTCCGAGTAGGCATTTTTAGCCATAGTGCCTTGCTGAACCTTTAAGTGGTTCAGAGTAGGTGTTAATGACCCCTTCAAAAAAATAGGGGTTTCGATCTCTGATTTCTGATATTTGTTATTGATATTTCAAAATCCAGTTCTTCAGATTGTATGTACTCCTGTATGTTTCTCCTAGTGAGAAAAGAATCTTCGAAACAACGTTGATATTTGAATCTTATTCGAATATTATTCGATTTTCTGTCCACGAATTCAATCAAATTTCGTTATTATTTCTTTTATTTACTGTATCTTTTATTTTGATTTGAATTTTTGATAAATACCCTTTTAAAGTATCTTATTTTATAATAAGAAAAGAAATTATAAAATGAAGATCTACTAATTTATTTGTTGTTACGAGTTTCAATTCTTACAGTGCTCGGCTACAGCCAGATAGGTTTACGTCATACGCAACATTACATTTTTTATTATAAGTTCATAATCTTCTTAGACTAGTGAAGAAAAGTCATACTGGTGCCAAGCTGCTCGCGTTGCGGAAATCTAGTGATAAAATGAGGGCCGATAATGAGCTCCTAAGCTCATTGACCGTACGCGTATTGAATTTCGAGAAATCAAGGAATACCAAAGTTGCTTGATGTCAATCGATTAACCCTATGACTTGTAGGGAGGTCTAGTTTCTTTTTCTCGTCCATCTTCCGTCCTGACAATCCTATTTCACGCGTTTCTTGTGATATTTCTAATGCTTTCAGGTTTTAGAATCATTTTAAGAAATTTGAATAAGATAGCGGCCAGTCAGTAGTTATAAAAATTTTTTGAACACATACTTATACTATATTCCCGACGAATACAAAAATATTAATTTCATAGTTCAGAGGATAAAAATGAAAAAGGAACATTTCATTTCGTCTAGTGCAGGCCTTACATCAGAAAAAAGCCTGAAATTCACAATTAATTGTCTAATGGAATTTTTTTTCATCATGTTGGGGTCCTTATTGGTACCTTGAAACTCGACATCGCATCAGTTACTAAACGTGGTTTAAGAAAAAAAAAAAAGTTCTAAAAATCAGGAACTATTCGCATTGTATTTTAGAGTAAAATTTTCAACAGGAAAAAAGAAGTGGCAGAATTCTGAGAATAACCCAAAAAAAAGGAACCTTCTATATTTATAGATTTCGAGCTATAGTCATTTGAAGAAACCCGATTGTTTTGATTTTCAAAGAAACATCACTACTTTTGAAAAAAAGAGTGTGTACCTTAAGAGCCCTTAACTTTACGAAAAAGTATTCCACAAACGAGTGAAAGTAGACTTTTGTAGTAATTTCACCGAAAGAACAATGTCCTATGTTTAATAGGTCATATAGGTCAATAACCTCTCAAAGTTGACCATTTTTGTCTGTTTTTAAGTGCAAACAAATTTAGTTCCGTTTTTTTAAAACTAGTCGTTTTCGGTAGAATCTACATTGATGACGCCAGAGGATGAAATGTAGATGAAATTTTGCGTCATTTAAAAAAAAAAAAAGAAGTCATCTACTCCCATTCGTTTGGAATTTGTGAGCTACGAAAAGTTATATTTTTTGAAAATTTATTCTCTAGACATTTTCTTGTGGGATTTTCAAAAAACGAGCTATTTTAAAAAACCTAACTTCTCTGTTTTTTGTCAAAAAGTAAAAAAAATTAAATTTTTGAAAGCTCTCAAATTCCAAACGAATTTGAGTAGAAGACGTCTTTTTTTTTGTTTATAATTTACGCAGAATTACATTTACTTCATTTTATCCTGTGTTGTCATCAATGTTTTTAGGGGCAAAAAAATTGAGTTCCGTTTTTTCAAAATTAGTCGTTTCCGGTTGAATCTACATAAATTACGCCAGAAGATGAAATGAAGTAGATGGAATTTTGCGAAAATCAAAAAGAAAAGTCTTCTACTTCCATTCGTTTAGAATTTGTGAGCTTTCAAAAATACCATTTTTCACTTTTTAACAAAAAACCGAAAAGTTATGTTTTTTGAAAACACCTCGTTTCCTGCAAATCCCACGACAAAATGCCTAGAGGGTAAATGAAAGTGGACTCAATTCTACGTAAAGTAAAATAAAGTTGACCCTGGAATAAAGTTATGACCCTGGAAAACTGACCCTTTCTGTAAAGAGTTCCCTCTGTGTACTGTAAAGTTTTATTACGGCCGCATTTTGACATTTTTGTGACAAGTAAGTGATTTTAATTGATTGCAAATGTGTATTATGTCATTTGTTATAAAAAAACAAGTAATTATTTAACAATTTTTTACAACAAAATCTTGTCATCGCCGCTTTTTTTCACAAAAAAATTATTATAACTGATTGTTAATGTGATTCGTGTCTTTTTTCGTTAATAAAAAAAAATGATTGATAACCAAATCTTGTCATCACTTTCGGACAATCTTTGTTTGTTTTTGAGTGCTTTTGCGTCAAAGAAGTGATTCTATCTCATTGCAACTGTGTACTATGCCTTTTGTTATTGATAACTGAATAATTGTTTATAACAAAATATTGTGAAAACCTCTCTCTTGTCTAGCCTCGTGTTTTCACCGATTATTGCTTTCGAGCGGGAGGTTTGACGCCGAGGGTGTGTGTATGCAGTCAATAATAACGACTGCATACACACGAATATCGGCATTCAAATTCGACTGTCAATAAACCGGCTATACTCGAGAAAGGTTTTCTGCAGTTTTCCTTCCCCCTGTCCGAAAGCCCAGGCAAATGCGAGTACTTCCAATGAAGTCGGATGCAGCCGCTGGGGTTTTAGGATTATAGATAGGGACCCGTGGATTTAATTCCGTCTAACACTTATCTGGAGATTCAATGGAGAATTTTGGTAATGAGGGGGGGGGGGTACTTTGTGGACCAAAGGGTAATGTGTCTGATGGTCTCCCACGGAAAGGGGGGTTTTCGATATGTCAAAATCCTAAACAGATATACATATGATTAACGAATATAAAACATTATTCAAACAAATCACAAAAACTTATTAATTAGGTACAACAAACTTTAAAAAAAAATCAATTCTGAAAATATAATATTTTAATGAACGTCTGAATTTTTTAAATTAAAAAATTATGTCTTTAAACTTTAAGCTATTTAAAACAAGAGAAGAAAGTAAAAAACAAAAATTTAATTTGAAATAAAAATTTTGCCCTAATGAAAATTTTCAACTTAGCCGGGGACGTTTTTCTCTTTCTATTTTCTTCTCTCGTGAACGACCCCTAGTATAGTCAAGTTAGGCGAAAAAAGGAGGTTTTCTGGAACAAATTGCTATACGAAATTTGTTTCTTGATTATTGTTTGCAATGACGTTCTAATGAAGAACACCATGTTCAGCTCATGATTGATGAAACTCTTATTCTTTTTTTAAATACCGATAGTTTAAAATTCAATTTGAATTTTTATAACAAAAAAATAAGATTAGTTAATTTACTACATTAAAGGTGCAAAAAAATTACAGAAATAGATGAATAAACTAATTTTTCTTCTTTTTGACCCTGCTCTTAGATAAAAATCGAGTGTTCGGATCAAAAAGCTTTGAAAAAAAATATATTGACGGCCAATTCGATTGGTTTTGAAATTCAATATGTTCGATTCAAGATGGCGGACGAGAATCCAATATGGTGGACAAAATTTTTTAAAATCAACCGATTTAGCCAAATTTGGTTTACGTAGGTTTTTGGGGTCGCTGATCATAAATCTTAAGTCATTTTTGCAAAATTCAAGATGGCGGACAAAATTTTTTCAAATAAATTGATTTCAGCCAAATTTGGTTTACGAAGGTTTTTGCGGTCGCTGATCAAGAAACTGAAGTCAGATTTGCAAAATTCAAGATGGCGGCCAAGAATACAATATGACGATCAAAATTTTTTAAAATAAACCGATTTCAGCCAAATTTGGTTTACGAAGATTTTTGGGGTCGTTGATCACGAATCTAAAGTCATATTTGCAAAATTCAAAATGTCGGACAAGAATCCAATATGGCAGACAAAATTTTCTCAAATCAACCGGTTTCAGCCAAATTTCGTTTACGAAGATTTTTGGGGTCGCTGATAACGAATCTGAAGTCAAATTTGCAAAATTCAACATGACAAATTCAAAATGTCGGACAAGCTTTTTGAAAATCAACCGATTGTCGCTTGTAGTAGGTTGTTGCTTGTGGAAAGTTGTCAAAAGCTCTCTGCGTTTTACAGGGTTGAGACTGTCTTTATGTAATAAAGCCCGCAATACTTTTTTTTAGTTTTTTTTGTTCTTTTTTTGTTTTTTTTGTGACTTTAAAATGTTTTTGTTTTTTTTTTACTTTTTTTAATTCTGATTTTCTTCACTTTTTTTATAAATTATCTTTGGATATATTTTAATATGTTTTTACTTTATTTAGGAGTATACAGTTGTTGATAGAATTTCGGATGCGTTAGAGAATCTAAATGTAGTAAGAGTTTTGTTGCAGGAGCAACGCCCCTTGCACTGAGCTGTACCATGAGTATGCCACTCTGCTTCAATAGAAAAATCTTCTTGGTGGTGCACTAAATTGACCATTTGGTTGACCATTTGATCTAGTAACGTCTATAAATATGTGATGAAAATATTGCAAAATATTAGTTAATATTAATCTATTCGGTATAGACGTTACTAGATCGAATAATTTTTTATATTATAACTGATTTAAAACTTAAATTTTATGTACAATATTTAAGTGACAGCAATGTCGCTGTCTACAGAAAAAGTTCGTTTAGATAGATGTTGTAATCCCTTCAATAAAAAAGGGCTGCGCCGGGTTTCAGCTTCTAATATTCCTGAAAAATGTTTAATTTGTACAAATTGTAGACTGGACGGCTATATGGATTTCTCAAATTCATCGAATGTTTCGATAGATGAAGGAACCTCGGGGCCTTAAGAAGATGAAGGACCTCAGCTAGAAAAGAAAATCTGTTTACCGAGGGAAGCTAAATTGGAACAGTTGATGGATGGACTGAAAGAAAAGTTTTTTTCCTTTCCAGAAAACGATCCATTAAGAGTATCCATTCTGACAATATTACCTGACTGTTGGTCATTACAAGATATTGCTGAAGAGTTTAATGTTTCTCTAAGGATTGCTAAGAAGGCAAGAGATTTAAGACATCAATGTGAGGTTTTAGCAACTCCTGATCCAAAAAAGGGCAAGCCTTTTCCTGAGAGTACTGTTAACAAAGTTGTGGAATATTATAACTCCGACATTAACAGTCGCATTATGCCAAAAAAAAGATGTGTTAAAAATAAAAGAAGGTAATAAGATAATGCATGTTCCGAAAATAATACTTTTATTCGACATAAAGATTTTGTATAGGAATTTCAAAAGCGAACATCAACAAATACAGATAAGTTTTAGTAAATTTGCAGAGCTGCGGTCTAAATGGTGTGTTTTAGCTGGAGCAAGAGGCAGACACAGTTTGTGTGTGTATGTATAATACACAAAAATTTTAAGGCAATGTTTGATGCTTCCAATTTGATTGAACTAATAAAAGAATCGCACCATGACTTGCAAGATTATACTAAGTGCATCAATGCAGACATCCAAAACCTGATTGTTACTTGGGAATCTGCAAAAAATGTCCACAACTATCAAATTTTCAAAAGTACGTAACATCTATGCTACTGGAAAATAATGTTCAAAATATTATATACAGCGTAAAGCAGGTATCTGACAAGTGCACTTTAAAAAGGAGTGCCGTAATGTACATGATTTCGTGCCCGCATTATGTGAAAGTCTAGAAAAACTGATCCCGCATCATTTCATTTCCAAAAATTTCATAATCGATCTAGAAAACAATTTAAAACCAAATGAGATAGGCTAATCGGAAAACTACGCAGAAGTACATGAGATTCCTGCTATACGAAAAAAATGTCCAAAATTAATAAAACTTATATATGTGTCGGATGGAGCAAAGCAGCATTTCAAGAATCAATACCAAATGGTCAATTTAGTGCACCACAAAGAAGATTTTTCTATTGAAGCAGAGTGGCATACTCATGGTACAGCTCATTGCAAGGGGCGTTGTGATGGCGTAGCGGCTACAGTGAAGAGTTTGGCAATACAAGCTAGTTTACAAGATAAAGGGAATGAAGCTATTCTAGATTCTACTCAACTTTTTTAATGGGCTAAAAATAAATTTCACAACATAACATTTTTCCACTACACTAAACAGAACTATGATAGAACATCTAGGAAATTGGCGAAAAGATTTTCCAGTGCACCACCAGTAACAAACATTTCCAGAGCTCATGCTTTTAAGGTCTCTAACAAAATTCTTACTACATTTAGAGATTCTAATGCATCCCAAATTCTATCAACAACTGTATACTCCTAAATAAAGTAAAAACATTAAAATAAATCTAAAGATAATTTATATAAAAAAAGTGAAGAAAAGCAGAATTTAAAAAAAGTAAAAAAACATTTAACAAATTAACAAAAAAAAACGAAAAAAAGTAATGCGGGCTTTATTACATAAAGAGAGTCTTAACCCTGTAAAACGCAGAGAGCTTTTGACAACTTTCCACAAGCAACAACCTACTACAAAAGACAATCGGTTGATTTTCAAAAATCTTATCCGGCATTTTGAATTCGCCATGTTGAATTTTGCAAATCTGACTTCAGATTCGTTATCAGCGACCCCAAAAATCTTCTTAAACGAAATTTGGCTGAAATCGGTTGATTTTAAAAATTTTGTCCGCCATATTGGATTCTCGTCCGCCATCTTGGATCGGACATGTTGAATTTCGCCAACCTACCTTACCAATTTTTTAGGGCTGTCAATTACCAACAATTTAAGCCCAAAACCAATCGAATTGGCCGTCAATATTTTTTTTCAAAGCTTTTTGATCCGAACACTAGATTTTTATCTCGTTTTCGGCCGCCATTTTGTGCTGCCATATTGAAATTTTCAAAAAGGCCACACAGACCCAGAAAGTGGGTCCAAAAGGCAACATTTTAAGCCCAAGATCATTAAAATCCATCAACAAGAATTTTGGAGAGAGCGGTGTAACGGTTGATATATATATAGACTGCACGTTGTCACCTCCAAAATATATATAGTCACGTATAATATATATAGTGCACGTAGTCACCTCATATATAACGTTGTCACCTCCAAAAATGGAGGTGACAACGTTTAGCCTATTTTTCGATGTAAATCGATGTTAGATGGCGTTTAACTTCATTTGGCGAAAAAACGTTGTGAGGTCACAACGT
>JBAGKK010038572.1:0-10632 GCA_037177015.1 Euceroptres primus | reverse complement strand
TTCTTTTTTATTTTTTCTCCAAAATTGATCGTAAGACCAAAAAAATGGGAAACTTTGATTTCTCTTTCAGTTTTCGAGTGAATCTGATGATTCGTAGATAATAAAAAAAAAACATTTTTTCATAATCTTGTTTTTAAGATTTATGGGGAAGGGGAGCAGTTAGGATTTCAATTTGAACGGAATTATATTGTCTGAACGATACTGAATCGAACCCCATAGACCATTTTTGTTCGATTTAAAACCGGCTGTGAAGCACCGTGGCCACCATAAGTGATACCGTTCCCTTCACTTCAACACAGGATGAAGTAAGCAATGCTCCAATCTCGATCTGTCAAGGACCACCGTCGTTAGGGAAACCTGTAAGCCCGAAATTTCGTATGCCGACACAAACTCTACAACCAATGTAAGGCTTAGCAAATTTATCTTGGAGAAAAAAGTATATGCCTCTCTCTTGAATGACAAGAGACTGGCCTATGAACAAAATTTTCAGAATGCACTCTCAGCAGCTAAAGGCTCTACTGATTCCTGGAGGGCGGTGAAATTTAATAAATTCAAACCGTGGGCGGGTAACAGCATTCAACTGCGTTCATGTAATATCTTCGCAAACACGTTATATCCTCCTCGAGTTAACCTTGACCTTGCCTGGAGAACAAACTCGCATCCGCTTCTTGTTGTCCCCATCTCTGTGGAGGAGGTAAGACCTGCTATTCTTAAATGTAAAATAGGGAAAGCTCCGGGCTGTGATGGCGTTACGGCAGAGTTTTATCGGGCTCTCCCAAAGATGGGGCTAGATTACTTGCATACTCTGTTTGAGAGAATTTGGGAGACGGAGCGAATTCCCTCTGAGTGGACTGACATTCTCATGTGTACGATTTTTAAGAAAAGAAATAGGGAGGATCCGGGTGCGCACAGAGATATTGCGCTTGTAAATGTCATCACTAAGATTTTTACGAGGATTCTCATGGACAGACTGGTTGCATGGATAAATAGGACCCATTGCTTACCTGAGTTTCAGGCCAGTTTCAGGACGGTCAGAAACATGTGTTAACCACATCTTTGTGTTGAGTTCTATTATGCAGATTCACCTCTCTACCCCGGGACGCAAAGTTTACGCTTGTTTAGTTGATTTTAAAAGAGCCTTTCCCGCAGTTAATCACGACCTCCTCTGGAGAAAATTTTTGAATATATGGCTAAAATGTCGATTAAAACGCTTGAAGGCCGAACGGCCCCGGTGGATGTGACCTGAAGTGTTCTGCAGGGCGAGCTTCTCAGCCCGGTTTTCTTTGTCTAGCCACCTTCTGCCTTCCTTCCTAAAAAATTTTCTGCTGAATCGGGGTTTGAGAGGGATCCCGGTGGGCCACCTGATCGAGGTCGTCTTGTTGGCCTATGCCGACAATACCGTCGTGCTATCAGATTCTAAGGTGAATCTATAAAGGAAAATTAATACCTCCATCGATTACGAGATTCACCTTTAATAACGTACAGTTGGAGATGGTTAAGGGGGTGTGATACGTTATGATGTCACGAATTACCGACGGGGTATAAAAAATATTCGGCAATCCTATTTTTAAACAAACAAAGATATCAACTTGAAACTTAAGAGAATGATAAGAAATATGAATGGGAACATCTGTTATGTCATTCATATTTCTTATCATTCACTTAAGTTTCAAATTGACATCTTTTTTTGTTTCAAAAAAGAATTGCCTGATATTTTTTATACCCTGTCCGTAATACGTGACATTATAACGTATCACACACCCTTAAGGGCGTTGAATAAACCACTTAGAAAATGGTCGATATGACATGTAGCACAAAAGGCGCGTTGGAAAATGATTATTCACAGCCAACACCGTTACTTTTGAAGAAATCGAGACAACAACCTCAAATTCTATGACTCTATTTATTCTAATAAGAATAGGAACTTGGGGATTTATTGTCGGAGTTACTAAAGTTTCGAAAACGAAATTGTCAATATTTCGAAAGAATTCAGTATAAATTGGATATGTAAACAAGCCGATTATGGCGCGGCGCTTTGAAATATTGCTGCGGTTTCTTACCATTGAACGCAGGTAAAGTAATTTGCATGCTGTTGTGACCCGTCACAGAAAAGCTCGGCGGAACATAATTTTTCGTGTTTATTTATTTATTTGTTTATCTTTTTCATTTTGGAGCTTAGAATAAAATAAATTAAAGTTTAAAAATACAATCACAGTTTATAAAAGAAAAAAAAGTTGTAATTGTATTTATAGACATTGTGATTTTTCCAATTACAACATTTTTCCACTTATGAAAATGAAAAAGCAGCCTAACAATAGGTAAAAGTAAAAAATTATTAGAATGAAAATCTACGAATAAATGTATAAGACAATTAGATTTTTGGCCAATTTCGAGAAAAACTGGTTTGAAAAATTAAAAGCAGCTCATATGTCCATGGCGAAATTGACTTTTAATTGATCCGATAGCTGAGACAGTAGCTTGCTTGGCTTATAGGCGGTAGGCTGCGCGTTCGATTCTCGCTACCCGCATTTTTAAAAAATTTTTTAATGAAAATTATTAATTTTTATTTAGGTTTATAAACATCTGTAAGCATTTATATTTTTTATTGATAGTATGAACGTAGTCTTTTGAACCGAAAATTACATAATAAATAATTTTCGGTTCAAAAATATAATTTATTATATTATATTATATTAATATATAATTTTCGGTTCAAAAGACTACGTTCATACTATCAATAAAAAATATATATGCTTACAGATGCTTATAAACGTAAATAAAAATTAATAATTTTCATTAAAAAAATTTTTTAAAATGCGGCCAGCGAGAATCGAATGCGCAGCCTACCGCCTATAAGCCAAGCAAGCTACTGTCTGAGCTATCGGATCAGTTAAAACTCAATCTCGCCATGGACATATGAGCTACTTTTAATTTTTGAAACCAGTTTTTCTCGAAATTGGCCAAAAATCTAATTGTCTTAAACATTTATTCGTAGATTTTCATTCTTATAACTTTTTACTTTTACCTATTGTTATGCTGCGTTTTCATTTTCATATGTGGAAAAATGTTGTAATTGGAAAAATCACAATTTCTATAAATATAATTACAACTTTTTTTTTGCTTTATAAACTGTCATTGTATTTTTAAACTTTAATTTATTTTATTCTGAGCTCCCAAATGAAAAAGATGAACAAATAAATAAATAAACAGGAAAAAATTATGATCCGCCGAGCTTTTCTGTGATGGGTCACAACAGCATGCAATCTACTTTACCTGCGTTCAATGGTAAGAAGCCGCAGCAATATCTTAAAGCGCGGCGCCATAGTCGGCTTGTTTACACATCCAATTTATACTAAATTCTTTCGAAATATTGACAATTTCATTTTCGATACATCGGTAACTCCGACAATAAATCCTCAAGTTCTTATTCTTATTAGAATAAATAGAATCATAGAAGTTGAGGTTGTTGCCTCGATTTCTTCAAAAGTAACGGTGTTGGCTGTGAATAATCATTTTCCAGCGTGCCTTTTGTGCTACCTGTCATCTCGTCGTCTGCTGCTCTGGGGAATAAATTCTTACGAAAAACTGACGATTTCATTTTCGAAACATCGGTAACTCCGACAATAAATCCCCAAGTTCTTACACTTATTAGAATTAATAGTCATAGAATTTGAGGTAGTTGGCTCGATTTTTTCAAATGTGTTGGTTTCGACTGTGGAAAATAATTTTCCAGCGTGCCTTTTGCGCTATCTGTCATTCGGCCATTTTCTAAAAAGGTTTATTCAACGTCCTTAAGGAGTACACGTATCTGGTTAAGGTCTTCGGTAGCTAGGGTACCTTTGCCAGGGCCATGTTTTGAGACTGGAGCTGGGCAGAGTTCCGAATGCCCATGTCGTCCTGAAGTCGGCCTTGAATTGGTTAGAAAATATTCTGGGAATTGGAGACGAGAGCCTTCCTAGAATTTGTTTCAAACGCCTGCTACCTTTGCGGACACTGGTGCAGCGGAGCCTAAAAATTAGGTGCTACAAGTCAGGCATCTCTTCTCGCTTTGCGAGTCAGATCATTTGTGGCCTGTCCTTGATCTCGGAAAATTAAAACAAAGCAAGGGGTAAATTTTGAACAGGTCCGAGGATTACATTAGAACTGCGGATTTAGTAAGGTTGGGGAAATCCTCCGCTTTGCAGATTTTACCGTACCTTTGGATACACCCAGACGGTCATCATACCTTGACTGTTGGCAGCCCCCTTAAAACAGTTAGACTTCTTGCACCGGTCCGTCTCATGGGGGCGGTGAGGGGTGGATTCACGGTTGATGATCTTAGCTTAGGGTTAGTCAGAGGCCAGCTTTGCTCGACCTGTATTCGTGAAATGTGCGATGTACAGAGATGTAAGAATGGCCTGCTTTGGTTTCTCGGCGGGTCTAACAGCCTCTGACGTGTTCTGGATAGCGCTATTGATTTGAACTAGGCGAATAAGGCGGAATTGTGCCTTGTAACGAATTATCTGTCAGGGATACTAAAGATAAGTTTCTTCATAATGTCGCCGGTGTAATCTTCTGATTTGGACTTTTATGTCTTTTGAGGTTTTAATTTTTAAATTTCTTTGTTTCGCTAATGTTTATTTAAGTTTATCCAGTGACTTGATGTTTCAAACTCATTTGTACGGGTCTCTACCCTAAACAAATTACGCAGCTTCGTACATCTGGTTATTTATTGTCTGTACCAATAGGCTGTTGCTGAACAAAATAAATAAATAAATATAATACTTATATGCTTTAGCTCGTTATTTTTTATAAAATAAATAACTACAGTAAATACGGTTATCTGATCATTATTCCAAAGTTGGGATTGGATAGCATTTTGCACAATGAAAGCAAAGTTCTCTACAAAATCAAATAGAATTAAGAACTCACCCTCTTGTAGCTTCTTTTTAAGCTCTTTTATAAACAATGATTGTTGTTTTGCATTAAATGAATGGGGTTTCAGCTTAAAAAGTTTGTTACAGAAGTCTTCTACGAAATTATCACTTTCAGCTACTTGGGTTTTTAATGAACTTCTATCAGTGCGTGTCGAAGATGAAAATGTAACTTCATTGATACAATTTGCATCAAAAATTTTAGTTAGACATTCTTTTAGTGAGTCTAACTTGGGAGAAAATTTGCATTCGTTCAAATAGCAGGCTTATGAACAAGTTTTGCAAGTAATTAACTTGAAGCAGTCATGATAATCTTTTAAGATAATGTCACAATTTTCAGTTAACTGTTCTTGACCTATTGCATCCAACATTAAATTAACATTTTCGTGGTAGACACAAACACAAACCGAATGCGTGCCACTCTCACCGGCCAGAACGCAGTGGCGTGGTCTAAGCTGTACAAATTTAGAAAATCCTATTTTGACTTCTAGAAGCTCAGTTTGAAAACGCTGAAATAATTCAGAAAGATTGCATAGTACTAATTGTTTTTGTACTAACTTTCGAGATCCATCTTCTTGTTTTACTGATACAAAGTTCTTGATACCTGGCATCAAGCGACTATTATCATCATCCTCGTAAAAATTTTGTACTAAAATTTCAGTTTCCACTGGGAATTTTTTTCTCAATTTTGGGTTGGGTGATGTTAAGATTCCTTTTTGAGCCACAAGTTTCTTGACCCGTTTAGCTTACCGTTCAGATGTATTAAATTCCTTCATTAATTTCCTACGGCCCCATGATTTAGGTGCAAGAGTTAAAAGCGAAATCTTTTCCGAGAGGTCAGTAGTCACCGCGAACTTTTTTTTATTTGACTGAGAACTTCAACGCCTGCTAGGTGATAATCATCCTTACGTTCGTCATTGTGATTTGATGATAATAAAAAGTCTGGATCATTTTCTATTTCAATTAGGTTGACTTCATTCATTGAATTTTTTCCAATTTGTGTAGAAACTTCTTTTTTATCCTTAACGATATAGGATTAGTGCGGGAAATTTCAAAACTAGAAATATAAACTATTGTATTTTCAACTACAATTTAGAAACTAAGTAAAATTTGTTCATATATTATCATTTTTAATTTTTCAATCACTTTGAATTGAAGTATCTTCGAATTCCAGCCGGAATATATTAAGAAGTGAAATTTTTTTCTTATTTGAACAAAATTTTGTGATGTATAAAAAAGTATCCGGAGTAGAAGGTCATTGAAATAAAAAATTTGATTTCTTAATAAAAAAGGCAATGTTTCGGACTCCGTGTGGTCCTTTTTCAAACCTGAAAATATTAGTTGAGATGACGAATAAAAGTGAGGTTTGATTTTCGTGTGAAAAATTTGTAGAAAAAAGGAAATGTGTAGAATTGATCAACCCATCAGCAATGTTTTTCATTATGTATTTCTTAAGATACATAACGACAGTTAAATTATTTGAATTTAATGTTGGCTTACGTCAAGATTAAAATATCAAATTTCTCTTCTATTTTGTTATTACACTCCATTGAGCTTCACTCTCTAGCGGGTAATGATAGCATGCGTCGCGCTACGAGGATGCATCCACTCAAAATTTGTTGTTACTCAAAAACCAAGCCTCGGCCCATAATTCCCTTTGCAGGTATTTTAGCACATAAAATAAGATTTATTTTAAGCCTATTTATAGAAAAAAAATAGTCCAGTTGAAAAAAAAATTATTGTATTTTTTATTTTGAAAAATTTTGGTCAAATTTTAAGTTTGGAATTTTTTATTTGTCATTATCAAAAAGTGCATAAAAAACGAACTCTACGAGTTGATATAAAAGTAATTTGCGTATAGTACGATAATAGTTACAGGCATTCAAAGCCAACGGTGCGCGAGTTATAGTAAAAAACTTTCGCCTTCGCGCATGCGCGAACTAATTGTTCGACGAACCTAAAATTTGGTACGGGGCATCCTATCTAATAGGAAAATAAATTGACCAAATTTTAACCCGATCTGAAAACGTCAAATTTTTGGGTGGGGTCACTTGAGAAATAATGCCCCATATGTGAAACTGTAGGGAGGAACACGTGAAAAGGCTAAAAATTGATCACTTTATTATAAAGATGGTATGAATAACTATAATTTTTTAAAACTTTATCTACATGGAGTTACAAAGTAGACCATCATATGTGCTGAATGCCCTTTAAAAGATTAAAAAAAGGTCTAGGAACATTGAATAAACTTCCAGGAACATGAAAGTTAAATCTACTTAAGAATCGTCCATATATGATTAGCCCCCTTAAACAATGATTGGCCACCTTCAATCTGGACATTTATTAAGAAATACACGTAAATAAAACTACTAATTAATAGCGCAGAGGATAGCGATAACAATATTGCACTATTTATCAGTAATTTCATTTGAAAATATTTGTTTCTCAAGTATATTTTAAGGAAAAAGCTAATAATCACAGGGGTGGGGGGGCTGGCCAACAATTGTACTGATTACCCTATTATAATTATAATTCATGTATAATTATAATAATATATAATATTTATGTAATTCAAAGATTGCTATACAGTAAGGTCCATTAGCAGGTAGTCAATAAAGTGAGACAGCAATATTGAATTTCATGTGTTTCACGAGCATCTGTCTCACAACTGACTACCTGCAATATATACATGCAATATATAATTATGTAAAAGTAAATAATTCCTTTCAGCATTATCTTGAAAGCGAAAAATCTCTTATTAGATAGCAAGAAACTATACAATATTAATTCAACAGGTTTTATAGGCAGAAAAAAAGTATTTTAAAGCGAAAACGAACAGATTAAGTATAATTATTTTTATTTATCAGATACATAAAAATAATTATACTTAATCTTTTGGTTTTCGCTTTAAAATACATTTTTTCTGCCTATAAAACTCGTTGAATTAATATTGTATAATTTATTGCTTCCTCATAAGAGACTTTCCGCTTTCAGGAGAATGCTGATAGCAATATTATATATCACATGTATATGACAATCTTCGAATTACATAAATATTATATATTATTATACTTTTACAGTAAGGTCCATTCGGAAGGAGACAGCTGTGAGACAAATGCTTCTGAAACAAACGTGATTCAATATTGCTGCCTCACTTTACTGTCTCCTTCCAAATGGAGTGTTTTTGAATTCCAGCTGAACGCAGAGTCTGGAATGTTTAGAACGCCTGCGCGGAAATTCCAGAAGAGTATACTCTACTGGGAAGTGGGCCAAAGTGGGCAGTAACGCCGCAGAAGAACAGCCGGTTCTGCCCAGCTCTATTTGACGTGTGGAAAATCCCTGACTAAAGTTTGATGCCACATGAACTAATCCGATGGGCGGCGCTGCTACGCTTCTGCCCGGTAAATGCATTAAGTTATAAAGGAAAATAATGGTTGACAATAAAGGGCCCTCAGATTTCTAGAGGAATTTCATAAATATGTAGAATACAGTTCTAAAGCAGATTGCATTGTTTTCAATTAACTTATTGAAATAAATTTGGAATAAAAACGTATTTAAATCTGTGTCGAATGACCCCTATTTGAATTGTGTCCGATCACTCTGTAAGAAAATATATGTAAAAAACAAAGTTTTAAATTACTTAAATTATTTAAATTTCCTAAATTACCAATATCTCCGAAATTATTTCACATTTTTTAAGTTTCTAGAACTCATTTTAAAGGAAAAATCCTGCACTTTGTATTCAAATTATCTACAGATTTGTTGGTGCACTTTAATAGATTTGGAAAAGGGTTAAACATGACAAAAAATAATCTGAAAATTTTGAAGTACGGTTTCATTGTTCAAAATTATTTTGAAAAATCAAAGTTTAAGTGATTTCATAATAAATTCTGAAATAATTATAGAATTTTGTCACGTTTAATCCTTTGCCAAATTTATACAAGTGCACCAACAAATCTATAGATGATTTCAGTAAAAAGTGCAGGTTTTCCCCTTTAAAATGAGCTCTATAAACTTAAAAAATGTGAAATAATTTTAAACATATTGGTAATTCAAGAAATTGGCAAAAAACCTTGTTTTTTATAGATATTTTCTTACACAGTTTACTTATACTACATAACAAATTGGGTGGAGAAGAAAATTGTCCGACACATGGACTTTATGTAATTTTTTCTGTAGAATCGTATGGCGCAATTAGTTTTTAAGTCACTCGCATATTTAAACAATTGATATCGCTTCTGTATGAAATTATAAGGTATATTGTACTTAATGAAAATTTCATGGAAACAACTCTAGTGAAGCCTTTGTTTTTCTCTGATATAAATATTTATAAGGGGCCATCCAAAAATTACGTAACACATTTTAGGAGAGCTAAGTATCCAACCTGGTGTTACACAATGGCGAAAAACTACCAAAAAACTCGGAAAAACGTGTTACATGTGGGAAAGAGGGGTAAAAAATCGCCGGAAAATGCGAAACGAAATTAATGGATGGCCCCTAAGGCTAAAAAAGCTATTTTTGATCAAATTTACCATTGTGACATCAACTTAACAGCTATAGTCCTAACTTAATATGTGGATACTATATATAAATTTATACATTCAACCTTGTACAAAAAGAGCCTCCGAGGCTTTTCTGTGCATTTTAATTTCTGAGGTACAGTGAATTGTTTAACCCTCTGCCTGTGCATGATTTATTTTGAAAAATATTGCTTCTATAGAAAATTATTCTATAGAGAATTTGTGTATTTAATAAAAATACAACATTTTTTGGTGAAATCTTTATTTTTGGATAAAATCACCCATAAATGAAAATTACACTGATTTTTCATTATTTGTCAAAAAACAAACTATGCCTTGAAAAGTATTCATTTCAGAGAAAAATACTGTACACAGAATATGTAGATCTCATTGGATTGCCAGATGGCCGGAATTGAACCGGCCTAGTCGGAATTTTCAATCTAAGGCCGGTGGCCAAACCAAAGTCCAACCGGCCATGTATGAGGCCAGAAAAATAAGTTAGGTCAAAATGCGATACGGCGCTACTTGTGGCAAATTTGTCAACAAACTGTTAAAGAAAATAAGAGTTGGCCAAAGATGGTATACTATAGATCCGGCGAATGGAATGAGGTTCATTCACGAACGGTTTTTTGTCCCACTGCTGTCAGGTTATAACTTATCCCGAGTTTGCGCAGTAGGTTCCACATGTATTTTTATTAATTACACCGATTACATGTATTTTTTTACATGTTTTACATGTATTTTGATTGCGCAGTAGGTTCTAGATATACTTTCACATTTTTTGACGATTTTTTAAAGACTATTTTTCTGAGAGTTAACCTCAAAATACTTGTAGAATCTGCTGCACAAACTCTGGATAGGATGTAATCTGACAGCACTGCTTTATTCAGACTAAAAGTTTCTGAAAAAACACCAGATGATCTGCTACTTTTCTGGATTTTTCTAGAAAGTCTGGCGATTCCCCAAAATTTTTCTGGAAGTCTATACCTAATGTGGATAAAGGAACTGTTCGTGAATGAACCTCACTCCGGCGAGTTTACTAGAGTACCTATAATTAGAAGCAGTAACTAAAAAACGCCAATTGTTAAAAAGGGACGGAGAATCCTCTGTTTCTTTTTAACCAATTATTATTATTATTATTTATCGGCATTTGGAACTCGAAAGTTCATTGCCTCATCTACCCGAGACCGCCACGCGTT
>JBAGKK010038561.1:0-10633 GCA_037177015.1 Euceroptres primus | reverse complement strand
GGAACGCACCGGAGGTTCAAGAGAATCAAATTAGGGTCTTGGATTCGAACATTTTGGTAGTGAAAATTCAATGTAGGTTGAACGGTGTCAAAAGAGGGTCTGAAGTTTGGTACCGGACGAGTTAAAGATTAAAAGTAGGGGCTATTGGAATCAAAGAGCGTCAAAGTAGATTAAAATATTAACAAGAACGTTAAAGTAGGGCCTGAATAGAACCAAGAGCGTCAATGTAGGGCCTAAATTTCGACTCAGGTCGGGTTAGCGCTATAAACTCTCCTATCTTATTTTCGAACTAGCATTTAGTGCCGCGTACGCGTATTAAAACTAATACTATTCGATTTTGGCGAAAACTTTTCTTCTGTAATTCAAGACTGTGTTCAAGATCATTACTGGAGTATTGAACAAATAACTATTCACCCATTCGCTGTTTACTTTAAAGAAAATAGGGAACTGAAACACGAAAATTATATGATTATTTCTGAATGCCTTAATTACGATGCAACTGTCAATTTGTATATTAAGAAATTGATTGAAGAATTAAAGAAACGACTGACAGTAACAGAAATAATTTATTTTACCGACGGAGCTGCATAGCAATATAAAAATAAGTATAACTTTATTAATCTTGCCTACTATGAACAAGACTTCGGAGTGAAAGCTAAATGGAACTGTTTTGCCACTTCCCATGGAAAAAGTCCATGCAACGGATTAAGTGGCACCTTGAAGCGTGGTGCTGCAAAAGCAAGTCTTCAATGACCACTCGACAATCACATCACGACTCCTCAATTGCTTTATGAATGGGCCAAAGATGCACTGCCCAAAATAAAGTCTATTTATTGCGGTACAAGTGATTATTATGAAAAGAATGTGCAGCTTTTGGAGCGTCGGTTTTAGCAAGCTCATTTTTTACTCGAAACTTTGACTTTTTTTCAGCTTCATTTTAATAGAAAAAAATTAATAAATTCTACATAATGCCTATAAATTTTATTAAAATCGGTTGAAAACTGCGAGATGTCGCATTTTCAACTAAATTTAAAGTGACGTAACTCCCACAATTTTAAAATTTTTTCCAAAATACTTTATCACAATACCTTACTTACCTATCACTATTATTTCCCCCAGTTTAAAGAATTGCTAACAACTATGATCTTCCTGGCCTGGAACCTCTCATGATTTTATTGGGGTTAATAACTTAGTATTGTTAACTTTTTACTTGGCGGAGTTTTCAACATTTCAGATGTTTTTTGTGAGATTTATAAACTTATTAAACATCGTTTTTCAACTGTCTGGATTCCGTTGCAAAACGTCTTGAATTTGGCGAGTGAGCGACAGAGTTCTACATTTTATATCCAAAAGTCCGTCTGCACCCGTCAAGAACAAGTGATTGTCGCGAATTATCTGATAGCAAACTGTATGAATATGTCAAGTTATCGGAAAAATCGGATCCGTCAGATAAGCTGCAAATATCAGGTCAATTTTTACTCGGTAACATAACAAACCAAGTGGTCGCAGCAGTTCGCTCCAGAATCCGATACAAAAAATGAACGACTTGTGACATTTTCCAAGAAACGATTCAAATAAAAAAGGTCTCAGTTGCTATTAACTAAAAATATAGGTACTGTAAAGTACCTATGTACTGAAAATCACTTAAAATCTTTAAAATGCAGCATGAAAACTCGATTCTGTCGATTGAGCTGCAAAATCGAATGTAATCGAAATTGAAAAGTGAAGTTAGGTTTCTTATTTTAAACAGTTAAATTTTAAAAACTATTAATTATTGTGAAACATTATTTCAACTTATCTTTTTAAAAAATAAATAATTAAAAAATAAGAGAAGATCCGACTATGAAAAATTGGAAAATTAGTACATAAAATAACTTGCTGAACCAGCCGAAAAATTGATTTGGTGTAAGATAATTATTATTTTAAAGTATGATTCAGTTTAGTTCAAATCAAAAAATAAACTTCAAAATTCAAAATAAACAACAATTACTTTGATGAAAAAATTCAGAGTTTATTAGAGAAACTTGATACTTGAATAAATTCAATATTAATAGCAGATTATGTGAAAAAAATATTTAAAAAATTTTTAAATGTTTTTCAAAACCTAATATCTTAGAAAATTTAACACGAAAGTAATTTTAATAGTCATATATGTTCTATATGCAATATATTTATATACTATTCATTAGGCTTCAAATTTTTACCAAACGTTACGATTTTTCAATGAATAATTACTTCGTAAGTGATTTTTTTCGTAATAACATATAATATATCAAAGCAAAGAATCTCTGTGAAGTGAGCCCCTCACTATTGAAAAATTGATTTATTATTTAGAGTTCTGAGTCCCTCTTCAATAGTTCTAGAGTTCCTGATAGGTTATAGCAACAGTTCTGGTGTTTAAAGGCTCAATACATCAATTTTTCAAAATGGGGGGCTAACTTCATGCTCCCCCTCACTTTCGAAAAATTTCATTTTTGTCGTGAGTTCTGAACAGATTTAGGATAGTTCTAGAGTTCCTGACTATTTTCAAAAATAGTTCCGGCGAATTTCAACGAACAAAAAATTTTCGAAAAGAATACCTGTCCCCCCCAACTTTTTGGAAACCAATTTTTTGTTGGGCCATCTTTTTTTGTTAAAAGAGTTCTAGAGTTCTACAAGAAGTAAATTTCAAAAAATTCAAAATCCCACAAGTTACAGCATTTTGAAAATTGTCATATCGAAGGAACCTTTTCGTCTAAAGTTCAAGGTGTTCTGATCGGATTTCTGCCTCCCCCTCCCCTGAAGATTTCTACCGAAAAGCCTTATACCATTTTCCGATCAACTCAAAAAGCAAAAACTACAGAACTTTAAAGATACCCAAAAAATTCAAGTTTCCAAATTTTTAGAGTTAGAGGAGTTCTGATTAGAGTTCTCTTCCCTCCCAAAGAGTTCTATAAAAAATCCCCATGACATTTTTTGAACCCAAAATCCAAAAATCTATAGCACTTTAATGATTCCCAAAAAATTTCTTTTGGAAATTTTCAGAGTTTCAGGAATTCTGATCGGAGTTTTGTTTCCCCCCTGACGAGTTCTACAAAAAAGCCCCATGTCATTTTTCAATCAACCCAAAATCCAAAAACCTACAGGACTTCAAAGATTCTCAAAGATTTTGAATTTGAAAATTTTTAGAGTTCCATTAGTTCTGATTAGAGTTCTGTTTCTCCCCCAAAGAGTTCTATAAAAAAGCCCAATGACATTTTTCAATCAACCCAGAATCCAAAAACCTACAGGACTGCAAAGATTCCCAAAAATTTTCAATTGGGAAACTTGTAGAGTTCCAAGAGTTCTGATTAGAGTTTTGTTTTTCCCACAAAGAGTAGCGAAAAAGCCCTATGACATTTTTCAATAAACCCAAAATTCAAAAACTTACAGGACTTTAAAGATACCCTGAAATTTTGAATTTAAAAATTTTAAGAGTTCCCTCGAAATCTGAAGCACCAAAAACTCTTTCTCTCTTACTCCCACGTGTCCATATTATCATCGACACCAGCATAATCACACATGATAATTATATTAAAAATTTAAAAATAAATCTAGGAAAGTTAGAAGTAGCGACGGAAAGATCAGCGGAATTGGAATGCATTCTTGAAGTGGCTCGAGTAGACGGCGAAACTGAAAATTTAAAGGCAGTTAAAATATTGCACAAATTTAAATTATCCTCTGTACCACGCAGTATTAGTGTTGAAGGTATTGCGTATCGATTTGCTGGTCTAATTTCCTACAAACGATACGCGAATAATTCTATGGATGGACACTACGTAGCTTATACTTGGCAAAAAGAATGGTTTAGCTATAATGACATGTCAACATAAGCAAAGGGTATGAGGAGACGAAGCAGTGTGCCCACATGTTTTATTGTACGTTTTATAATTAAAGGTTTCTTAATATTTATATCTAATACACTGACTTTTATTTCAACACTTCTAATAGGAAAAAGTCCTCATCCTCTTTTTTTTAGACACCCGGACGTCTAAAATTAAGAAGTCTATCTTAAACTCTTTTTTTCAAAATCGAAATCCTAAAAATATTGCGTATCTTTAAAATGCATTATTTTTTTCTATTTTAGTTTAATTAAGGAAATTTTGAAGGGCCTTTCGTAGAAATATTTGGGGGAGAAACAGAACTCTAATTATAATTCCTGAAACTCTAAAAATTTCTAAATTCAAAATTTTTGGGAATCTCTGAAGTCCTCTAGGTTTTTGGATTTTGGGTTGATTAAAAAATGTCATGGGGCTTTTTTTATATAACTCTTGAGGGGGGGGCAACAGAGCTCTAATCAGAACTCTGGGAACTCTAAAAATGTTCAAATAAAAAATTTTTGGGAATTTTTGAAGTCCTGTAGGTTTTTGGATTTTGGGTTGATTGAAAAATGTCATGGACGTCTAAAATTAAGAAGTCTATCTTAAACTCTTTTTTTCAAAATTGAAATCCTAAAAATATTGCGTATCTTTAAAATGCATTATTTTTTTCTATTTTAGTTCAATTAAGGAAATTTTGAAGGGCCTTACGTAGAAATCTTTGGGGGGAAACAGAACTCTAATTAAAGCTCCTGGAACTTTAAAAATTTTCAAATTCAAAATTTTTGGGATAGCTATGCCATTTAATTAGTACCGTAGAGTGGGGCTAATATGTACACCTCACTTTAAGTATATTTTTCAATATGATAATAGGCGTAAAAATAATAATCTTCTAGCACATAAGATTCAGAAGGACTTCTACTTTACCAAGGATGAGGGTGGAATTTTATGCGACCTCTGTACAAGCATTGAAAAATGTTTAAATATGTTGGTGCATTTTAAAAAATTGGCTAGGCCTCCAAACTTTGTATCAGTTCAATAGTTTAAAAGTAATAAAAAATTCTCGGTTGCCCGTGTTTTTTTCCAAATTTAAGTGATAGAAGGAATTTTTTTCATAATTACGAGTTTGTGTTTTTATTAATTCTTTTAAAGGTGATAAGGGGCATTATTTCTTGACTGCTCCAACCCCAAAATCAATCAGGCTTGATCGGACTTAAACTTAGGTAAAGTACAGTCCTACTGAATGGTAGTTTATGGGGAAAAAAGTTTGTCGCTGGGACATATATTTATCTTTAGGGTGTAATTTTTTAGTTCTGTACGGGTACCATCTATTTCAATGATTTATACCTTTTTTAATATCAATAAAATTAATTGTTTTACTTCTATAATTTCGATGGGGGGTTTCACGTCCTTTCCATTGATCTTACACATTTTTTGTATTTTATATATTTTATATAAATATATATATATATCGTACACAGTATTTGACCCTCAAAAATCAAAATCAAAAATAAATTTGACTTTTTTCGAATTTAGGCTATTTTTTCTTTTATTTTTATCTAAAAAGAAAGCTTAGGTTGTTGCCTTTAAACACCTATAGGTTTAGAAATGGACATATTGTTATTTATTTTTGAAAATAAGCGTTATGTAAGTTTTTTCTATTATCATTTTTTTCAATAATTTATGACTCATTTCAAATCAATAAAAAGAAATGTTCTCACTACAGCTTCGGTCGGGTTTTTCATGCTCTTTCTTCTGATCATAAGATTTTTACGAAAAAATAAATGTTTGATCTTCAAAAATGAAGGTTAAAACAATTATTTCTTCAACAAATGCTTTGACTTTCAGTTTTTAAGAACATTTATTTTTTCGTAGAATGCTTATGATCAGAAGAAAGGGCATGAAAACCCCTACCGAAGCTGTAGTGAGGACATTTCTTTTTATTGATTTTAAATGAGTCATAAATCATTAAAGAAATGATAATTGAAAAAAACTTACATAACGCTTATTTTCAAAAATAAATAACAATAGGTCCATTTTTGAACCTATAGGTGTTTAAAAGAAAAAACCTAAGCTTTCTTTCTAGATAAAAAGTAAAAAAATAGCCCAAATTCGAAAAAAGTCAAATTTATTTTTGATTTTGATTTTTGAAGGTCAAATACTTATTTTCCCAAAAAATGTGCACAATCAATGGAAAGGGCGTGAAAACCCCTATCGAAATTGTAGAAGTAAAAAATTGATTTTATTGATATTAACATAAATCATCGAAATAGATGGTACCCGTACAGAACTAAAAAATTACATCCCCTCCCTATTGGTCCGTCCCAACGATAAACATTTTTTCCCATAAACTACCATCCAATAGGACTGCACTTTACTTAAGTCTGAGCCTGATCGATTTTTGGGGTTGGGGCAGTTAAGAAATAATGCCCGTATATTAAAATTCGAAGATCGACGGTACAATTTGGCTGGTTTACCAAGTTATGATATTTTCTAATTTTTCAGTTTTATGCAGTCGGGTATTAGTTTCTTTTTAATTATTTCTTTTTTAGAAAGATTAGTTGAAATAATATTTCACAATAATAGATAGTTTTCGAATTTTAACTGTATATAAAATATGAGAATACTTGTTAGAAACCTAACCTCACTTTTCAGTTTCTATATTTTCGATGTTGAGGCTCAATCGATGACAGAATCTAAGCTAAGCTAATATTTCACAATATTTGATAGATTTCGAATTTTAACTGTACAACATATAAGGATACCTGTCAGAAACCCAACCACTTTGCAGTTCCTATTATTTTCGATTTTGAGGCTCAACTGATGACAGAATAGAGTATTTGTGCTGCATTTGAAGATTTTAACATCAATTATAAGTGAAAATGTTATCTTGAAAAAGATATCTGTAATTATTATTATTTTAATATAGAGATAATTTTTTTGCTTCCAAAATAGATAGATTATAAATCAATTAAGTTGCTCACTTGGGGGTGGCCAGTAAATTAAATAGTTAGATATGACCTTAGAATCTTAGATAGATGTTAAGCAAATTATAGATCCTTCTAAAAATATATTTCGTTAATATTAATGTTGATGCTTAGTTGTTTTATTTTTTCTCTTTGTTAACTCTCAAACTAATCTGAATTTCTTAATTAAACTTTTTTTTGTACTTTACGATCAGAAAGTATTCTTGAATAGTTAAGTAATAATTATAAATAGAAGTTAAGTATTAAAACATTGTTTTATTCATTCGAAACATAAAAAAACAATAGTTGTTCCTATTTAGAAGATCGTCGGTACAAAAAGGTACAACTTTTCAACAATTATTATTAGTACGTAGAAAATGATTTAAAAATCTACAAATTATTGGTTTCTCTTCTGAATTGAGTCCTCTGTTTGTAAAATGGAAAAGCTGAAAAAAAATTTTCTTGGGCGTAAAGTTTAAAAAAACCTCGAAAAATACGTAAAAATTGTACATAATAGCCCCACTCTACGCTATTTAATATTTAATTTATAATTAGACACTTTTAATGCAAAATGTAATAATTTATTGATATTTTTAAGACGTATTAAACAAATTACATTCAAGAGTTTTTCGAATGACCCGCGCATTTTGACAACATAAAAAAACTAGCTATTTCAATAAATTTTTTGAGCATTTGAAATTGGCAGTAGTGGTGGTGGTGGTGTTGGTCATCTAATCTAATAATCTAATAGTAAATACGACAGAGATTAGAGTTGGTGTATTTTTCACAATATAATTAAAAATATTACTTTTATCAAGACAAAAACGTTTAAAAGTAACAGAGCTGAAATGCTATTCGATGAGATCAGGTAAAATATCGATCAATTAACACTGTGAGTGATGTAAAACACGATTGTCCGGATCGAGGTCCCAAACCCTCATCTGAATACAAGTGCAATGGTTCAGAAAAATATCAATTATATAATTATAATTATATAATTAAATAAATAATATATAATATAATTATAATTAAATAACATATATATATATATATATATATAATTTTATTATATAATAAAATAAATAATGTTATAAATATAATTATATAATCTTTGTTACGTTATTGGTATTATTTAAAGGAATGTTTTATCTTCAATTTGGTACATAATACTTTTCTTTCTCCTGTAAAATGTTTAATTATCATAAAGTCAAAACTTTTTTTTATCCAGATAGAGTCACTCTCCCCTGCCTGAATTTTTTAAAATATCTTTTGTTTAACTGCAGGTATTTGCCTGTTTGATTTGAAGTTGGCAAATCAGTAACTGAATACATCTGAAATTTGCCAACTGTCAAAGGAGTCAGATAAAAGCAAGTTTTTTCATCATCGGATATAAGTATATCCGCGGATACGGATTAAAGTGCAGAACTCTGGTGAACAATCGATAAGAAGAAAGCTTAAATTGCTCGTATGGCAGCATCCGCAGAGGAAATGCGTCGCGGCAAACGACTAAAAGGACGGAAACCGAGTTCGCGAGGGAGGGTATGCATTTCAGTTTCAACATAGCAGTAGACGGTGGCGGTGGGTGTTAAATGGGCAGGCCATTTGCGGAGTCTATACTATTCAGGAATAGCGAAACAAGTATTTACAGTGGGGTTCCTAAAGCTGAGGCGCTGGGCTGGGTCTCGAGTTCGGAGGAGGCAGCAGTGTCTGCCCAAACTTGCAACAGTGTTAATTTATATTAATGCAGGCACACTGAACTGTCCCGCGCCAGCACGTTTCATAGAGCCTGAAAAGCAGGGAGCTCTACAGCTAATTACCATCTTCTGTCCCTTACGAAATATCAATTATTCACGCATTCTCCACATTTCTGCTCGAGAGATTGTTTAATACGCGTCACATCTGCATCATTTCAAAACCTGATAAATACGATCCCTAGTCTTTAATCAATGTGGATTAAATATCTTGGACTTTCGTATCGATACGACCTTAAACGTATACAACGTTCTGGCTCGAGAATCGATTTAACTTGCTCGAATATGGCTTCGGGTAAATTGGCCACGGGCGGATACTTTCAGCTTGCAAATATCCTTCCTTTTCTACGTCTGCTTTATCGTTACGAGGCTACGGGGAATTTTGCAACGACGGTAAAAAAGAAAAGGAGAGCCGTCCACCCCCTCACCCTTTTGTATATATCAACGAGAGCTGGAAATTTTTGCTGAACCTGTTCAAAAGTTATTGTACCCGCACATGGGTCACATGCATTCAATAAATGTGTGCTCTTGTGCATGTGTGCCTGTGTGTACCACCAGGAAGAATCGGAACACGCAACTCTTTTTGAAACGCTGAACAACGGTAAACATATATATGTGTATAATATTATGTGCACAAACTGAGAAAAGAGAAATCTGCAATCAAGAAAACTTTCTTTGCAGTAAAAAAATTATTCTACTGAAATAGTACTAACTTATAATAAATATTTTTTTGTTTCAAAGAAATCTTGTTGAATGAGATTGAAGGAAAGAAATATTTATTTCTAATGATTTCTATGATTCAAAAACATGTGCAGTTGGTTCTAGAAAATCTTAAATAGTTGCAGTAAAAAATATTGCATTGGTTTGAAGAAATACTTCTTTAAAGTATAGTTTGCACTTTTGGTGAAGAATTTCACACTGCTTCATTAATCAAAGTTGACAATTTCAGATTGAAGGAGTAATCGTGCAAAAGATTTTTAAGAGCTTAGCGCCTTCCGATGATGTTGCTTTTGAGTATCTCAGAAACCATCAAGTAGACAAGGGAAATTGGTAACCAAATCCTGAAGTTAGCTTGGCAATTCATCACATTTAAGTAGGTCTTGCGTACATTATCGGAGTCGAAATCAAACCTGGCGTCACTTAATAAGACGTGACAAGTGGTCACGTAACTACCAGCACGTATGGTTAAACCAGCTCTACCGGTTGACGCTTCGATCATTACTTTGTTGGTCACCTATCGTACTGGCAGCTGATGTTACTGATCGAACGGCACTTCGCGTGAATTTAGTCATTAACCAAGGGGCGGGCTTCCGAGTTAGAGACGACCTGCGCGTGAACCGCTCGAAAGGAAGTCACTTTTTTCATCCTCCGTTCTCACTTCGTTTGCGACCGATAACTCTTGCATAACCAACTTTAGTTGGTTAAAAATATTTTATGGAATATTTTTTTAAAGAAAAGTAAGCGAACAAAACGTGATAAATCCATTTTTTGATAAAAATGAGTCAATGATCGATTCTATAATTCTATGAATTAAAAAAATGTTAGTTGGGCCAACCATTTAGTTTGTAACATATGGTACTATTATTTTATTAGTTGGGACAACGATTTTATTAGTTGCTGGTACTAATTGAATAGTCACTGCAACTAATATAGTGGTTGTGTCAACTAATAAAATAGCAGTGCTAACTAAGAAAATAGCAGTGCTAACTAAGAAAATAGCTGTGCTAACTAATAAAATAGCAGAGATAACTAATAAAATAGCAGTACTTACTAATAAAATAGCTGTATTAACTAATAAAATAGTAGTATTAACTAATAACTAGCAGTACTAGCTAATAAAATAGCAGTACTATATCTTACAAACTAAATAGTTGGCCCAACTAACCATGTTTTTCATTGTATATTTCGACTACGACAAATTCGCGACTATAAAAACTTCAGTTAACGAAAAAAAATTTTTCTAATCGAATTCGCCGTGCAGAATTACCCTTTAGTTTTAAAAGCGAGGGGCTATTCACTGAAATTGAGGCCGAAAAAGTACGCAAGAGTTCGCCGAGTTCGATGCGAGTACTGCGAGCTC
>JBAGKK010038560.1:0-29090 GCA_037177015.1 Euceroptres primus | reverse complement strand
TATTTTACCGTTTTGAGAAAAAATACTTTTTCACAAAGTTATGAGTATTTGAATTTTAAGCTTCTTTTAAAAAAAAACACCGCATTTTGCTTTCAACTTTTATAACTTTAGACTCAATTAAGATATTTGAATTTTCTTTCCTAAGTATGGTGAGGTTTATTGGCCGCTTTCAAAGTCCGCCAGAAAATTAAAAAAAATATTGAAAATTCTCAAAATGGCGACGGTTTTTCTGAAAAAATTAAAAGACGATTTTCTCAAAAACCCTACCTTGTTTTTTTCCCAAATTTTTTTGCTAAATTGGTACTCATGTGATGAAGAAAATAGATCATTTTCATGCGGGATAAACTGCTTTTGTAAACAGGAGATTTTTAAAAATGAAATCGAATTGTCGAATTTTTCTTTCAACTGACGGCACGTACGAAAAAATATCAACAAAAAAGGTTTATGCTTTAAAAAAGTTCTACGCGAAAGAGCTCTTAATGTTTTTGAATTGTAATTGACCTTTCTAATCGACGACTGATTGAGTGATCTAATCTCTTAATGTTTTATGATATCTTGCATCTTTTGTGAGAAAAATTCGAAAATATGATTTTCTAAAAACAGAAATTGTCCTAGACTCAAAAATGATTTGACCAACATAAATTTGCCGAATTGTTTCCTCCTGTAAACATAAATTAAAAAAAAATATTTGATAAAATTAAAAAGATGGGGTTTTTGATGAAATCGCCATTTTACGTTTGCAGAATTTAATTTAAAAAATAAGATTTATTATATTGAAACGCCCATCTTTTTAATTTTTTTCAAATATTTCTTAAAAATTTATGTTTACATAAGGAAACTATCCAACAAGTTTTATATTGGCCGAACCGTTTTTGAGTTCAAGACAATTTCTGTTTTTACAATATCACATTTTCGAATTTTTCTCACAAGCGATGCAAGATATCAGAAAAGATTAATAGGTCTTTTGCGTAGAACTTTTTTAAAGCATCAAACTCTTTTGCTGATATTTTTTTGTATGTGCCGTCAGTTGTAAGAAAAATTCTAAAATTCGATTTCATTAAAAAAAAATCCTCCTGTTTACAAAAGTAGTCTAGCCCGCATGAAACTTATCTATTTTTTTCATCATCTGAGTACCAATTTATCAAAAAAATTTGGGCAAAAAACAAGGTGGGGGATTTGAGAAAATCGTCTTTTAATTTTTTCAGAAAAACTGTCGCAATTTTATGAATTTTCAATATTTTTTAAATTTTCTGACAGATTTTGAAAGAGGAGAAATAAACCTTACCATAATCAGAAAGAAAACTAAAATATCTTAATTGAGACTAAAGTTATAAAATTTTAAAGAAAAATGTTGTGTTTGTTTAAAAAAAGAAGCTTAAAATTCAAATAAAAATTTGTGAAAATGTATTTTTTCTTAACACGGTAAAACACGTGTCTTCTTATTTCCTTTGAAAACAACATATTTCATAGGCGACCGATTCTGTGACTTAAAGTTGCACTGCCTGCCTGATTTGAAACGGATTCGGTCTTATATATTTTAATATCACACTAGTCACTAGGGACTAGTTGAACTTAAAATATTTATATTACATAGGTTTAAAACTTATGCTGTCGTTTAACGCACAGTGACATTTCATTATATAAAATAGCCTAATGTTACTTTTAGAAACATATAAAAATGTTCGCCCTAAAAGCATTAATCACTAGGGCTTAGTTGAAAAACCTCCATTTGTACTTCTTCAATAATATAAACTATTTTAATGTTAAATTAAAAAGAAATTCATGTTTGCATGTTCAGAATATTAAATAAAAAACGTTTTAAGAGTTTTAAAATCCATTGCATTAACTGTTATTCATTGGAAACTATTATTTAATGACCGTGAAGAAATTTTCGATGACCGGGAATTTTTTTCGTTAGTGAAAACGGCCACCTTGATTAAGAAACTATTTTAGTTTTCTTTCATACATTACCGTCCAGAATTGTCAGTCCACTAAAAAAAATTGTATTAAAAACATACCTCTCTTCTTTCTTGGGTATCTCAGCGTGAAATTAAGTTAGAAAGATTTTTAAAAAATCGTTAGAAAGCTTATTAAATTTCGCGTCAAATCATCCCTACTCGAAATATTTCTGATAAATAAGAACGCAGAGAGCATGTGAGAAAGACAGACCTATTTTCCATTTTTAACCAATTTTCCATTCACTACCCTGAAGCATGCAGACAGTAACTTTTGTTCAAACTTGATGACTCTGATGATAGACAAGAATTTGATTATCGTTCGACCGCTAACTATGTGTTTTGCTTTGTTCTAGGTAAGTTGTGACCGGAGAACAGTTATCGACCTTTCGTTAATAGTCCAAGGGTAAAACCCAGGATGACGTTCAGGTGTGTGCCGGCCTTTCAGACTCTTGGAGGCGGTGATTGTGGTGCATCCTGGGTGAGTGCATTTTCAAAGAAAGCACACTTTTTAAATTCTTTTTTGTCTGATACGCAAATTTTTTCCTGGAAAACTTATAAGAAACGTATAGGTATATATAAAAAAGGTCATTGGTACATGCCTTGAAATGCAAGAATGTGCATTACTGCGCGTAATATATTTTATTTTTTCTCAGTTTTGGAATGGATACTAGTAACCAATTAATCTTTTTTTCTCCACAAAGAAAACAGCTGCGGACTTACTTTTGCTGCGTCTCACATTTTTAAGGTCTCAATTCAAGCGTTGCCTAGGTAACTCCACGTAATTTTCTTTTGTTTTAAGACTCAAATTAAAATCTTTTTGACTAAAAAATATTGGAATTTAAGAAATTCAAATCAGACCGAAATCAAACTTAAAAAATATTGCGTCTCCAAATGTTGTCAATTTTAGACGCAAAATAAGCCCAGCTTTTTTCTGTGCATACTTTCACGCTTAAAATAAAATTAAGGAGCGAATCGGTTTTGCTGCCAACTGGCTAAACATAATTTTGAGTGATTTATTGAACGTGTGGTAAGACAAGTCTCCATAAGTAGAAAGATCTCGCTAGCAAAGTACAAGAAAAAGATTTGTTAATGAGCAAACTCGAAATGGCGCCTTTACTGAGTTGCACATGAAAGCAATGATGGAACCGGTCGTTCTACGGAGCATTACCTACGCCTGCGCGACTTCAAACTTAGATTCATACCTTCCTTCTTATTCTTATGCTGTTATTATTTCTTTGTTCCATTTTCCTCCTGCTCCCTTTCCTGCCTCTCTTTCTCTCTTTCGAGCGGGTAAATAATTCCTCACAGTTTACTTACTCTACCTCTGGGTTTATAATGGAGATTATCTTATTTGTGTTGGTACTTGAGACTCGTTTCAGTCTTGGGTAACCTTCGAGTACGCGTGGGGCGTCAGAAGAAGAGGGTGGCCTATGTTGGAAGGGAGACCGAGATTATTACGCGGTCTTCTTGATTCTCCAGTCTCTTTTTTCTCTTCTTTAGAAAGAAGTTCTAGTCCTTAAAGAATTCTCTAAGAGACAGAAGACTCTAACAGACTTCGTTTTCGTTCTCCTTAGTTATTATACTGCTTGTTATTCAAACAGCTTCAAATTTAGACGATCGACAATGCAAATTTTTCTATGCGGATATTTTATCTACATAACACGTTAATTTGCGTTAAAAACTTTATAACAGTGCAAGTTTGCGGTAATTGAGAGACCATTAAATTTCAATCTTCCTTTTTATCTCTTTCCGAAAAAATTATTGTATTCAATCAATACCCTCTTTTAACTCGCCATTTACGATCTCAGCACGAGCGCTTTGAGGGATGGAAAAATTGGCGGAAACGACATTCCGAACGATTGTTTTCTCTACAGTGCTCCAAGAAATAATTTTCGAAAAAAAACCTGTCCGGAAGTATTATTAATCTTTTTGCAATAATGATAAGGTTCACTTAGTTTATGATTTTCGCAATTTATTTCATTTTTATTTCTAGAATAATTTGATAAAATAAGACGGCAGAGGTAAATAAAATACAAAGAATCGGAAGGTAGGAATGAAACCCAGTGGGTTTTGTTAGAATTTAAATGTCAGACGAGGTGATCGTGGCTTACAATTAGCTGAGTCCACCTACTCCGCGTAACCGATGCAGTGCTTTTCAGGGCAAAAGGCGTCCGCTGGTTCGTTATTAATTATCAGGTCGCCACTATGTTATTAGTGCATTAGGCGAAACCGCCCGCTTCGTGCCGAAGGCGAAACCTCCTAAGTTAACTCCTAAGTCTGCAGTGATAAATGCTACGTATACTCTATCCTCCTAGCCGTGGGGGCTTTTGTTTGGAGTGACACACAGTTGTAATTACTGTTATCAGTTAACGAATCGTTGAACCTGTTGCACCAGAACCATCTATCAAGCTTTTTCTTCGTATAGATCGAAATTGTAGTTCAACCAATGGAATTCTTATTAACACCATCTCAAGTGATTCATATTTCAAGCTAGTTTTCCACTTGAGAAATAACTATATTTTTCTTTCCTCATGCTATAACAAATAACATAATTTTTTCACAGTGTGATTTATAAGCAATATCAAATTAGAAAGCTGAAATTAGTATTCAAAACATATTAAATTTTATACCAATTAGAATTGCCTTAAGAAAGGGGATGAAAATGTTTAATATGCAAGAATCGATAGATCGTATCATTACCAAGCCAGGAGCAAAAACACTTCCTAAATCATCGGCCTATCGAGTTCTGCCATGTGATTAATGAATCGTTGAGATCTTAACGAACTCAACTTCTCAATGAAGTGCCAGCTTTCTGACTACTGATACTGGTGTTTTGTATATTAATATAAAGCTTTCTCTCTACCATTGATAACATGAGTTATATAAATTCGATTACATGAGCTCTAATTTGTTGCACAGTTAATAATGCAATTTTCAGAATATGTATCGATTAATAAATAATTAGCTTATTCTATTCTTTGGCATAATTAGTTATTCTTGATTTTTGAGTTTCATCGTTGAACTGCATGTTCAATTTTTGGTATATCTGTATCAAAGCAAATGCTTTTGGTAAATTCTGACCTGCATTATCTGCTGAACAAGCGTGCGCTCCAGAAAATCCCCCGAGGGGCGGTCGGTATTTGACCAGAGACTTACCTAGCAATTAACGCTCCTAATACTGCCAAAGTATAATTATAATTAGTGAGCTACACCTTTCACACCGCCCCTTCTGAACTTTGCGGGTAATCTAACCTGCTTCGGCTTTTGACTGATTCAGAAATTTGCAGTCTGGTATTTTCCTCTCAATAACACTGCAATCTTGTTAGCATACGAATAATTAAATTCATGCGAAAATAATTTGTTTATTTGTTATTTGCAATTATTTTAATTTTTGAAATGCTTAATAAAGCTATATTAATTTTACATTTGAAGGAACCTCCTGAACCTTTCATCATGTCAAACATCTTCATGAATCACTTTACCTCATCCGCGATTGTAAATTTTGCACACGCACGTAAATCTGTAGAAAAGATGTAGGTAACTAAGTCGGGATGTTGCAGCTTGCCGAATACCGAGACGTTCGAGTTTATATGTATACTTTTAACAGGTCGAATTTATGACCAACGCTTGAGACAGTTGGCAGGTAAGGCGGGTCGTCGTTCCAACAAATTCAGCCCAGACACATCCTCTTTTAAAATTCTGAATTTCAAAACAATCCTTTCTTTGCTACACTGTTCGAAATTTTTGTAATTTTACTACACTTTTCGTATTACCTAAAAGCAATTTATCCTTGGAGTAATATTGGCTTTCAGCAAAGGTTCTCTAAGAATATAAGGTAGATATCCCAATTCCTGATCATTCAAGGCTATGAGCTCCAATCTTCGTGATATGTAACATTTCCTTAAAGCTAAAGATTAAAAACGAAAACTTTGAATCCCGCGTATAATTTGATTGTTTTTCTTTAAAATGAGCGTGTCAAACAATAAGTTTGACATGAATGAATAATACATGCATGAATAAATAAAGTTACAATAATAAATGCATGAATTATCAATATTTGTGTAATAAGATAACGAATTCTGAATATCATGTACATCACTACCCTTATATTTATATTAAAATTGCTACATAAATTTCTAACAGTGTATGATGCCAAAAATATAAATACAAACATTTAAAGAAAGGGAAAGAGATTTAAAAGAATTTCGAAACCGCAATAAAGTTGTTGAAAAGATCGAAAAACATTTTGAGGAATTCGTGCCCCTATCGATAGATAGAAAATCACAAAGGGATATTATGCGATGCCAGTAACTGCTTCGCGAGTTGTGTGCATGTATGCACTTGCTAATAAGTATGTACAGACTGCGTTTGTATATAGTTGATGTACAAAGGTATAGGTTGAGGACGAGGACCCTGCGCGTGGCTTCAGGCGAAATCTTGGGCATCCTCGCGTGCCCAACCATGGCCTCTTCACGGTCAGAGGTCATCATCCAGCACGAGCCACCTCTCTGCTAAACACTTTATTATTATTAGTATTATTATTATTATTGTCTTAACCGTCGACCACCCTGCCGTCCAAGATCAGACAAGACGTACTGAACTTTTTACCGGGTAGAGTTCAAACTGGCCTTGAACCTTCATTCTTAAAATTTTGAATACAAATAATACACTTGCGTGATTTATTTGTAAAGAGATCAGTTCTTTTGATATTTTGTTTGCATGATAATGATATGTAGAAAAGGATATTTTGAGTTGAAAGAAATTTTTTTTGAATTTTATAATAACTTAATTATGAGCACAGAAGAAAAGTGAGTTCAAGACTCGGTTCAAGATAAACAACAAAAAAGTTCAAAATGATCTGAAAAAAAAATTAACAAATGATTTGAACCCTGATTTGGATCCAAATAAACCAAAAAACAGTTCAATATGAAACAATATGACATTGAATGCAAAAGCGGTTCAATATAATCCAGTATGAAGTTCATTTTAAAATTATCAGGGTCTTATGGTAGTTCATTTTTTTAGGAGATCATTTAGAATTTTTTTCGGGTTCATCTTGAAGTAACGTTTTTTTTTGGGACTTTCAAAGCACAGTAATTTTTCCCTGCTATCGTACATGATTAAGGCAACTGTTTTTAAAGCAGAATAAAATTCAGTAGGTCGTAAAAAATTATTAAATTACCTCGAAAGTTAAAAGCGTGACGCAGAGCGCAATTTTATAAGTGAAAGGCAAAAAGTAGAAAAAATGATATTTCGAAATGGGGATTTTTATCTTTTCATATGTATATTTTTTTATGATTTGTTCAAATGTTTTTATATTTTTTACACAAAAATAGTTCAAGTTTCTATGACATTCTTTATCTCCCCCTCTTCCAAATTATGGAAATGTCAGGGAAACTATATGTTACGAAAATGTCAGGGAATTTCATGAGACGCCTCTTAAGTGAATGTTGTAAACTTTCGTATTTGTTTAAAGAGTAAAAGTCAATAGTCAGTCTGCAACATTGTTTTCAAGATTTAAGTGATTTATTTGTTCAAATTACCTAGTTGATAAAATTAGTCAAATTTTTTATATTTGGGGAGAAACTCTTTTCATCTTTAAAGATCGCGTGAACCAAAATGAAACTTTCGCAATAGGTTATACATGAGAGTGAGTATTTACTCTTTTTGTTTAATGTCCGAAAATTATGGGTTAGTTTGACTTCATGGTGTAAGATTTCTATGAAACTTATATACCGGCTATAGTAACCTTATAACCTTGACAAATACACACATTTACTGTACCATTAGATGCTGATAGTATATACTCTCTATTTTTTAACACACACCTTCCTTTTTTGCTAATGCTAATTTTTTAAAATTGTTTACACTAAAATTACGTAAGCTAAACTAAAATCGCACGTAACGTATAATTGACTCTCAATTTTTTGTTCAATTTTACTAAACTTGATTTAAGAGGAAAAGATTATTTTACACACGTATTTTGAAATGGACACTAATTCTGAATTAGTCAAATTTTACTAATTCATCAGTGACTGAGTTCTAGCTATGGCAATTAGTGGAATTTTACTGTTAATTAGTGTAAAATTACTAAAATTCCAGTAGATTTCTACTGATTCGCCAGTATAAACGATAACTGAAGTTTCAGTGATGCTTACTAAAATTTCAGTTATCGTTTCTACTGGCGAATCAGTAGAAATCTACTGAAATTTTAGTAATTTTACACTAATTAACAGTAGAATTCTACTAGTTGTCACAGCTAGAATCGAGTCACTGATGAATTAGTAAAATTTGACTAATTCAGATTTAGAGAGAACTGCAAGATTTTTTAGGAAAGATATTAACATTGAATATTACAAAACTGATTGTTAAACTGTTCGAAAAACTCTCTCAATCTGGAGTGTAGTAAAATTTGATTAATTCAATCAGTGCTAAAACATTCAGTAAACAATTTGGCTCTGTTTGAATTTTTTAAATTCTACTAATTCAGAGAGATTTGAATTGAGCAAATTGACTGCTTTATAGAAAAATGTTTTGAAAACCGAGGTCCATAGGATAAAGTAGTTAATGTTGATAAGGGAAGGTTTCTGTTATTTTCATCTGGTTGCTATGAATCTTGCAATGTCGGTAACAGAAGTCGGTAACGAAGGTATCCAAGGAACTGTCAGAGTGTACATGATGGTAATAGCTTCAATAGGATGCTGTTACTTCCCTACAGGAGGTACAACTCCACTGTACCATCAGAGATTTAAACGATCGCTGCAGATATCACTCACAGTCGTAGAGGCTTAGCGTATTTACAAGTATGTATGTATAGTCTAACAAAAAGTGCCATCAAACAAAACTGATGGCGCTGATGGCATCCATATTCACTTGAACGCTCAACATTATTGAAGGATCCGCGTGAATATGACTTTAACGATTATTTGAATTTTTTTTAAAGATTTTAAAATTTTATCGTCTCTATGCCTGTTAGAAGTCATTAACGACTATTATTAAAGCTAAATTTGTTTTAATATATAACTTGATAGAATAGGTAAATAGAGAATACATTATTTTATTAATAATTCACATTAGCTTTACTTCATCTACTTTATGATTTTTTTTGAAGAACTCAATTTTTTATTAAACCTCTTGCTTTTAAAGTAACTAATTGATACCGGCTCGGCTTGTACTCGAAAAGCCAAGGGTAATTTATTACTCCCAATATGCGAACTCATTCTCCTGTGAGATGTGTACATCATAGACAGCACCTTTGAGATATACGCACAGATACGTATTCTGTGAAATTTTTGTCCAAAGCAAAAGGCGTAAGAGGTTTTCTCCCGTTAATCCCGCCGATAATATCTACGAATTGATAGAGACCTGAGTCGAAGGAATTTTTAATCAAGCTGGAGCACTTGGATTAAATCCTGCCGAGTAATTATTGTAGGGGGACGTTACGTAGCAAAACGCATCTCGAAGCGCGCGTGTATACATATTTTGTTATTTACTATTATAAAAAATATGCTTAGCTAAGAGAACGCTGAGAAGTTAAAAATCAAATGTCAAAGATCATCTTCAACATAATTCTAATCATAAACAATAAAGATTTCCAAATGACAGTTTTATTATCATAACATTAAATTAAATATTATAGTGAAAGTATTTTCCAAGTTTTTTACATTCGAATTGAAATGAAGTAAGAGATTTGCTCGGCAAAATGAATTTATTACTGCTGTTAGAACTGTTTAAACACTAGAGTGGTCATTATTGAAAAGTGAAAATGATAGACTTTTTCAGACTGGGGTTTGATTGTCTGCTGTAATAGAACATTTAAAATGCAAATGATCCTACTAGAAACTATAACTTGGAGATTTCGTAAACGTAGGATTATATTCCTTTACGTTGATGCTCCCACAACGTATAATATACGCGTAATCGGGCCGTACCTAAGTATTTACCATTTGGTTAAACCACGATTCTCAATTATCCGTTTTAAAGACCACTTGGAAAAGCAAACCTTTACAAATATGGATAGGTTTAAATGTCGGCAATGAAACTCGATCTTTTTCTATTTGGTTATCGACTTTTTAATGATTGAATTTTCTTCTTCCTAAATAATTACTTGCTAAAAGGGGATATTTCCATTTTCAGAAGTCACTTATCTCTGTGTCTAGTTTTAATTAAAAGTCAGCTTCTAACTTCCAAAAAATGGCAAGCCATTTGCTCGGAATTTAAAAATATTACGTACATCAGTTTAATATCAGATTCGCAGGAAAAATGTTTGTTTGAATCAAACAAATGTTTGATATGCGGTCAAATAAAGCTTTTGGTTGATTCAAACAAAATTTGTTTGCTTCAATGATCAATTTGTTGGAAACAAATAAATTTTATGTTTGATATACGGTAAACAAATTCAAACAAATATTTTTCCGAATGTTCGAGAATATTGTTCCAGAACATATGTTATTTATGTAGACTAGTTAAAAAAATATTCACACGTGGAGAGACTATTGTGAAGGTGAAGCACTCAAAGATTTCGATCGTATACATTAGGATTGGAAAGTTCGCAATCAGTGTGGTGTTGATTTGTGTTTAATAGCTCTTGCGTTGATGACCCGCATCACCAATATATGTATCACCATTCACTGAATAAGATAATTAATCCATCTGGATTGATGAATCGAGATTTATAAGCCGCAAAAGAACCCTTGCATGTTTGCTAAATAATTTAATGACGTCATGTCTCGCAGATGTAACGTCATTTTTATTTTTTCTTATTATTCTTATTCTTTCTACAAGATCTTTTGTTCTTCAAGATTGGCAGAATGCAGTATAAAATTAATTAAATACTGATAATATAAAGTATTAAAACGTAAATTTCTTTATTTATTTTTTCAAGTAAATTAGATATCCATAATTTATACACTTATAGGTATCAATAATTTGCTTCTTTCTTCTCAGTACCGTTCGGTGGGGCTATTATGTACAACTTTTATGTATTTTTCGAGGTTTTTTTAACTTTACGCCCAAGAAAAATTTTTTCATTTTTTTCATTGTACAGATAATTAGAGGACTCCATTCAGAAGAGAAATCAATAATTTTTAGATTTTTAAAGCATTTTATACTTACTAATAATAATTGTTAAAAAGTTGTACCTTTTTGTACCACCGATCTTCTAAGTAGGTACAACTATTTTTTTATGTTTTAAATAAATAAAACAATTTTTTAATACTGAAATACTACTTAGAATTATTATTTAACTGTTTGAGAATACTTTCTGATGATAAAATATGAAAAAAAGTTTAATTAAGAAATTCATATTAATTTGAGGTTTATCAAGGTTTATCAAGTTTAATTAATTGATTCATAATAATTTGAGGTTTATCAAAAAAAAAAAAAACAATTAAACATCAACATTAATGTTGATGAAATATATTTTTAGAAGGATCTATAATTTATTTAACATCCATCTAAGATTTTAAGGTCATTTTTAGAGATAACATTTTCTCTTATAATTATTGATGTTAAAATCTGCAAAATGCAGTACAAAAACTTCATTCTGACATCGATTGAGCTGCAAAATCGAAAATAATAGAATCTGAAAAGTGAGGTTAGGTTTCTGACAGGCATCCTCATATTTTATACAGTTATGTTTCGAAAACTATCAATTATTGTGAAATATTATTTCAACTTAGCTTTTTAAGAAATAAATAATTTAAAAAAAAACTGACTGAAAAAAGAAAAAGACTGCACAAAACTGAAAAATTAGCACATAGCATAACTTGCTGAACTAGCCGAATTGTACCGCCGATCTTCGAATTTTCATATATCACCTTTGAACTAATTAATGAAAGCACAAATTTGCATTTATGAAAAAATTGCTTCTGCTACTTAAATTTGGAAGAAAAACACGGGAAACCGAGAATTTTTTATTACTTTTAAACTATTGAACTGCTACAAAGTTTGGAGGTCTAATCAATTTTTTAAAATGCACCCACATATTTAAACATTTTTCAATGCCTGTACAAAAGTCGCATAAAATTCCACCCTCATCCTCGATAAAGTAGAAGTCCTTCTGAATCTTATTTGTTAGGAGATTATTGTTTTTATCCCCATTATCGTATTGAAAAATATACTTAAAGTGAGTTGTACATATTAGCCACACCGTGCGCGAATAGCCCCACTCTACGGTAGCTGTAAAGATTTGTTTTTCTCGAGCTGATTTCGAAACATAGCTAAACGATTGGTCCACTTTTCTTGCATACCTTAGAAGACTGACATAAAAGTCTTATTATACGCATCGTTCCCCAATCGATCATCGATTTGAAAGCTGCTTGACGTGCGCGTATAATCAAATAAACTCGCGTGCTTTCTTATACGCAACCAATAGAAAGTCCGTAAGTTACCTATCAGTTAACTTTAAGATCGAAAATATCTCTCATGCATTAATCATAAATCCGCACACGAGTCCTCCATCGGTCTCAATGATCTTCGCGATATTTCAATGGTTAAAGTTACATCCTGACAAAACACGCATTAGAATTACTTAAAAGATTTATAGAAAACAGGAAAATTGGGGGATTGGTATTTGAGTTAAATAATCAGATTCTAAGATGAAGATCGTCGGAGGCATTTTCAATTCCAAATAAACAAATCTCCTGACATATTTTATGCCAGTTAATTGTTTCGTATTTACTTAAAAGAATTCAGTCAAATTTCATAGAGTTTTTTATATGAAAAAACTTTCTTAGAATATTTTTAACTTTTCCTGAAGTCTATGCCCAGCGAAATGATTTATCGAAAGGAGGTTTCAGTCCTGTCAGGTTCTATAGTAGGCTTATCCAATTACGGAGTCGATATATTGACTTAACCCAGACGTCCACGTACAAAGAGAGACCTGAAGAAAAGTCAACAATATTTAAATATCGTATTAATTTTGTTTCAATAGATTGCTTTCTTTATTTAGCATCTAACACTCTAGATTGAGCGCGAATATTTCACGTGTTGTATTTTAATTAAATAATTATGAAATTTTTGTTGCTTTATGAGACGCAGAGAAATATTTATTCTCCTCTTATAAGCAAAATATCTTTTAAATTGGAGCATGCGTTTGGCATTGATTTACTCGGATAATCGTGAAGGGTTTGCGCATTGCCCCCAATGTAATAGGCAAAGGGACGCGGCATACTTTCGAAATTAAAACCTTGGAGGGCATCGCACGCAATTATGCTGGGAATCCGTCGACGTATCATAGCCCATGGTTGCCTACGTGCCCCGAGGATTCTGCACCGAGATTCTACATGCGAATAAGAGGATGCAAGCACGTTCATCTGACTGTCGCCTGCACCCAATGGATCTCTGGTCTCTTCTCTTCCGTCATTCCAGAAAATTGTTCCGGACGAAAAATGTAAAATCGGTAATCGTTCTTACGTTCGTGCGAGACGCTTGGTCGCGACGACTCAACGTTAAACCTTACTTACAACGCCGATCACTCGTTCGCTGTCGTGCCTCAATATGATACGTGAAATAACTGGAACGTGATAGAAGCATTTTTTCCCTCTCTCAAAATTCATACATTAACCCTGCCAATTCTAAATGCTAGATTTTTTTAAATATTTATAATCACGTTAGAGAACTTATAAAATATAAAAATCGTCGAGGCCATCGACTTCACATGGACCCATATTTTATCCAAGCTGAAGACATCGTGTGATAAAATTTCGCGTTTACCTCCCATGCTCAGACTTGTCCAGAAATGTTGCATACCTTCGTACACCAGTTTTAACGACACCAGTTTTCGATCGTTAAATTTCGTCTTGAGTTGAACGCCAGTTTCCCATCGTGTAACGAGCCTAAACTGGACACCGGGCCAATCGAATGAACGTTGTATGAAGGGAGGACGAAGAAGGTGCGCTGGTCACTGGGGCGTTGACCTGATGCTGAGCCGGACCAAACGAGTGTGAGTACAACGGAATCTTGGGTTGAGCGAGGGGTGGACGAGAGGTCGGAAAAGACTAAGAGCTCAGGCTAAAGAGAAAGAGAGAAAGATGGAAAGAAAGAAAGAGAAAGAAACATCCAGAGAAGATGCTGAGAGTGTCGGAGAAAGAGACAGAGTAGTGAAAGAAAAATGCGGACGCACTCACGAGGGGACTTGCTGAACGTCTTTCGACGTTTATATTAGTGATTCTTGATTCGAGGACTCGATTGAGTGCACTCTAAAAATAGTTGAGACAATGATAATAAGCTGATCATTTCGTCAAGTGTCATCAGGTCACAATTGGGAGTCGACTTATTTAATCAAACGAAATCAATATTATTCATGATAAAAGAACCTCGACAGGTTCACCTGCCAAGTTAATGTAGTGAGTCACTCGTACTTCAAAATACCGTGGATAAGATTATCCGTGTACTAAATTGTTTCTCTCAATTACTTCGAATTAAATCGAGATAAAATAAATATGAGAAATGAAAACTGAAATAATAATAATATTAATAATCTAGATGTACTTTGGAGCAAGGTGCATGATGTTGACAATGACATGATGCCGTAACTCATGATCAGTCAGTTGGCTCGAGACACCTTTGACAATGTCGAACTCTTTGGATGTTATGCAAGCAAGGTAACTCATGTTACTGCAAAGTATTCACTTTCGACGGCAGCGAGAATTGGAGCGTGGCCAAACCAAAAACCCATTGCATCCTTGTTCATTGCTCTTGATTTATTGCCGGATCCGCAGTGGCGACATGTCCTCGTTACCGCCGAATTTCGCATCCCTTTGATCCACGCGGGTTCGAGATACCACAATATGTTCGAGTAAAAAAGAAGATGGAGTAGCAAGCAAGCCCTTTATTTCGAGAACTGTCCCTGATAATAAATCTGCAGCATCATTTGTACGTTCTTTTTCGAGAACCGTATACAGGCCAAGTGATGCATAATTGTCCTGATAACGTAAATTACTTGAGTTTATAAATCGTCTCACATGCAAATAGAGATATCTTGAAACGTTTATTCAGGAAGAACTGTTCTTGTAACAAGTATTTTACGGAACATTTTTTTCTAATACAGATATTCTTATTTTCTTTGAAAGATAAGCTTTAAACTTTTATATATGCCATTCCTGTGGTAATCAGAATTACCATATCTACCGCAAAACAGATACACCGCAGAATAGATCATCAGTGCAATTCAAGATGTTTCCAATCGATACTCGATGAGCCTATTATGAACGCCAGCTACTATCGCGAATCGATCTATGGTATTCGTCAGCATATTTCCTTGTGGACGCTCGAGCAGTTGGTAAAAAAAATCAAATTTGTGATTACATTTTGATTCAGAAGAGGTGGATTATAAGGAGGACCTACTCGGTATGTGCTGTATAAGAATAAGATACATCGTGAGGTTGAGGGCATCATTTCTTGATCGATAAACCGCACGCAACCTCTTCAGACATTGCAATGTTTGTATCAAGAGAACTTACATAAACTATTTTTCTTCGAGAATCGACTCATTTATGAATCACAAAATTTTTAAGATATTTTTTTTTTAGAATCATTTAATCGCAATATTTGATTCATTTGCATATGTCCATTCACATGAAATTAAATCACTTAATTAGGTACTGCCAATTTTTTATCTAATTGTTTTTTTTGTGACGGTGTATGTAGATTAATTGTTCTTAGCTAGATTGACAGCTCTTGTCTGATTTCTTAGAACTAAGCGATACATTAGATATAGTGCAGAAAAGAAGTGGCAGTGGGCGTGTATGAAAGAACTTGCTATGTTTACTACACGGTGGTAAAAGAACGGAGAAACGGACTAATCAGCGGCACATTGGCAGCAGTGGCGAGCTGCTGCATGGCTGTATAATCGCCTGGTCGGGAACGTGATTGAAATAATAACGAATCTTGGTAAGTCACGCCCATATTGCTTGGTCATTGGTGGGAGCAACGATAAACCAAGTCCTATTAATAATGGTTGGGGGGAGTGGGGTAGAACAACTCCTCGGCACTTACACTCCCGTTTAATCGCACGTTTGATAATGTCCGTCATCAATTCAGAACCTACATCTAGATTGACGATTCTCTACTGGCTACTCTTCGAGTGGATAATATCTGGCATAATTTGAAATTGCTAAAAAGTCTTCATATCGATATCGATATGATCATATCAATTTTCCAACGATAAAGTGAATCTTAGTATTACAATTTCGATATATGTATCAGATTATTTTCCTATCATTAATTGAGTAATGAAATCTTGGAAAATTTAATTTTTTTTACAAAAAAATGTGAATGACATTTGTGGTAAAGGAATTTTATATACATAAGGCTGAAAATAGTCGATCAAAACTTCAGATTCACTAGAGACTGAACTGCTTATTTCTAGATCTATATCAGAATACTTCTTCGAACATGGCCTGAATTCCTGCAGCACTGAAGTACCTAATGGGTGGGATTTCGAAAACTTGATCATTAGGAAGTTGCAACAATTTAACTGTATTAATAGGTCAGACGTTTTCCGTATATTGTGGCTTTAAAATCACTTTGAATAAAGTTTGATTGATATGTCTGAAACCATTCAAAAATGGCGTAAAGTTATGATAAAGCATTCTGTAATACTTGGACGGCCTCTCTCTGAATAATTGATGGAGCTGACTAATTTCAACACAATGATACAATTTTTACTAGACATTGAATTAGCACATCTCCTTTGGCCTTTGAAGGGGCTTTTAACGGACCCTTCGCGAACTCCGGCTGCATACACGAGACTTATCCAGACACAAAAGGCGTGATATAATAATAAACGCTTTGCCCAAGTCGTCTCGGCAGATAGGTGAATACGTATATAGACTTGGCCATTTTTACAGTAATATTTTACACGAACGGGCATTATATCGTATCGCGCCGGTTGGATGGCCTTTCCCATCAGGGGGATATTGTGAGCCTTGCATACGTGCTATCTGCATCCGGCAGAGACGCGAGTAGACGTGAAAATATGCTCAAAGATTTCTCTTGGGAAAAGCATCAAAGCATTTTACTCCCTTTCGTCCTCGCGACATATTATCGAAGGACAGTTAATCTAAAAAAAATTTAATCTTCTAGGGTAATCTCTTAAATATTTTTTCTATCGCATTGTGAATAATATGTTAAAGCTTGCACCAATTACAAGAGTTAGTTTTTAAAATTATCAATCAGGTCAATATTCTCAATTGCAGAAAACTGAGTACAAAAAAGCAGCTCGGATCTGGATTAACGTAACAGATGGAATAGATTAACTAAACTCGTTTTGTCGCAACGACTCTCGTTAACTCAGTCTTTATACCGCAGAAGAATTGTGTTTCATCTAAGCACATAGTCAACATCAATATTCAGCTTGTTTATCAGTAAGCAAGCAAATAACAAGAGTTCAAATAAAAAATCGATAATATTTGCTGTGAAAGATGACCCGGGAATTAACCTCAATTTTGGTCTTCTCGTTAGGTTGATGCTTTGAAAAATCTAGTTCTCGTATCAGCAACATACGAGAGCGCAAAGGCAGCACCCATCCAGCCCGAACAGGTGTGCATACGACGACGGGTGAGAGGGAGGAAGGGGGGAAAGAGGTGATCTGTCTTGGTATGTCGGCTGCCGGAGGGAGCAGCCTCCGGTGAAAGAGCCCCAAGGTCCACCGCCACATCGTTTCACTCCGCTACTGAGATAAATTTATAAATTTATTCCGAAGAACGGTTTATTAGTATCTAATGATCTCCAAGTTTACCTGTCTTGCCAGCCCCGATACTTCAACAGATACGATCCGGTTGTGTCCATCAGCAGTTCGCTGCATTGATTTTTCGAAACCACAGAGATATCAGAGTCGCGAAAGATTATTCGACCTGTCTTTCAAGAAAGAAGTTACACGTGTTTGCAAAAAATAATTAGGTTCGTTGGATCGCGAATCATGATTTATCTTGTGTCATTTTTCTGTCAGGAAGCCATTTAATACGCATCAGCAACGTCAACAATGTTTTTCTTTTCATGGCCTATCGACTTTTTGTGACATCTTTCGCTCATTTTCATACGGTTAATTAGAATCGTGTTCAGAGTTCGATTTACCTTCGGAATGATGTCTCGCAGTAACATAAATCTGACTTTTTGGGTCGTGACTTAGAAAACGCAGTGCGTTTATAGTTGCGCGCTTACCAAAGCAGACGCATTCTTTCACGAGATGGTCATTGAGTTTTGCTCCTGCTTGTATTTGGGTTAAGGTATGGAGGAATGTCACCGGTGTGACAAGCTAATTTGATGATAGACACGCGATTCAGGTTTATCTATTGGAGATATAAATGGGCGTAACCATAGACCTGAAAATTTGTATTCTTATTGCGAGCTGTGAAAATGAAAGCACGATCAATGTAAACAAGTCACAAGATTCTCTTTTCAAGCGCATCTGTTTCATAATGTGATGTATAATTCTGGCTAATTAATCAGTTATTGTGTACTATTTTCAAAGCGAAAGAGAAATATTGTTTTCTGACAAAATGTAAGTTTTGTCATGGAATTGTTCCAGCCTCAACCTGTTTTTATGTAAACATATCTCAAAACAGATACTACGTAGCCTCCGACAAGTAGTCTCTGCCTTCGAGACGGCGTATTCTTACGCAGTACATAACTGCAGACAGGATCCGCCAGATACTAATAGGAAATATATCCTGAGAACAACAATGGTCATTTGCATCTCTGAATAGAATCAGCGGTCTCCACAATGGAACTGGAGAAGCGGTATTGTCGTATTTCTCTAACGTTTAAACTTTAAAGCTCGGTTTACTGCACCCTTAGTGACTGTGAACCAAGTTACATCGACTTTTGATCACAAGGTAATCGTTAAAATACCTCAAGGAGAGGCTCTTGCATGTGTTTACCTAGATCTTCCTACGTCTAGAATGTGACAGACTCGAGACGCACAGTATTATCATTGGACATCGCGGTTTCAGTTTCCCTTAATTGAAAGCGTCTGAATAAAGGCATCTTAAATGTGTACCTGTCAATGTTGTAAATCCAATTTCAAGTTTTGTTCATGCTCTAAACCAATTCAAAATTTAGTTCAAGTTTCGTCAAATTTTTTTTGCGTCACTTGTTATGCAATTAAAATACTCCAAATGCTATTGGCTTGCAGAATCTTCCGTTTCAAATCTACGTTCTATAAATCATTTATGGAGTGTACCTAAGTGACGCGAAACCGTAGAGGTCTACGTGTGTTCGGTAGAAATAGCATCTGTTCCCAAGTTACGAAAGAGGGTATACGGGAAACCAAAGAAGTCTGGCAATCTGGAAATCTGGGAAGGTTGGACAGAATGAACAAACCAAGCGAGGAGACAGGAGTTGTCGGCATCGCATCGTTGTCAATCTAACGTAAGGAAGCATAAGAGACAGAGAAGATGCTTAACCAGCCTGATTTAACGTAAGATGGGACTTGTGAAGTCCAGCGAGAGGACCGATCGCACGAATGTCGATGTTCGATGAACGAAGAGGGGATTGAGGGTCAGACAAGACAGAAAGAACGCGATATCTCTCTCCCTGTCTTTGATATCTCTCTTTCTCTTTCTCCAACTCTCCGTCGCTGTCATGCCCACATTGATACATGACCACACATATGTGTATACGAAAGAGACAGAGCACATCTTGAAGATGGCTGTACCAGGTGAGGATGGGAGCACGAAGATCAGAGAGAATGGGTTCTCCTGAAAGGAGAGGATAAATACCTTCAAGCTTCTGCTAGGGTAAGAAATACACGATCAAGAAAAGGACAACGATCTAGAGAAGGAGGACAATAACGAAGAGGATGGCGATCGAGACAAGGATAACAATACAAAAGGACGACGATAAAGAAAAGGACTAATGTCGCGAATGGAGAGAAACGGGTCGAGTCGATAAGGACGCGAACAGTCCAGTTACCTGAAGTGGGAAGAAGAGGAATCGGAAGACAAAGAGAGGGAGAGAAAGAATGAAAAGCAGGGGACGGAGAAGGCGAATCCGACAGGTGGTGGTGGTGGAGTTCGTGGTGATGGTGGTGGTGGCCAGCAGGCTCCGTACCAGTTCAACACTTGCTTCATGCACGGAGATTTGCCCCCTCCTGCCGCGGGCGGCGCCACTCGAATCCTTTCCTCTTTTCGCCTTTAGGCCATTCTCGAGAGGCGCGCGCGCCAAAGCGGTATGTCCAGACCTCACGTCTTCTCACCGACCTTAACCAATACGCGTGCGCGAACGTGCTTTCCCGAGAACTTTTCCGAAACTCGGCCACGTGACTACCTGACCACGTGACGACTTCTCGCGGACATACCGCGCCCTCAAGGCTCACGCCTGTCGTGCCGTGGGACCGGAAGTGTCTTTCGAGTGAACGTAAACACTCCATCAACTGAGATCTGCTGGTACCCAGCATCCAGACTCATCCCATCATCTGAGAGCCACAGGTAACCAAGATCTGTTTCTAGGAATCGAAGTTGAAATATCGAAGCCTCACGTGGCATTTACGTGGCATACGACGTACGTAGGAGGTGAAGGACAATCAGAAAAGTCATAAGTGAAAAGTGTGAATAAGATTTAAGAGCATGAATGAAACTGATGAAGGATTAAGAATGGACCCAACTTACCTTTATGGTGTGATTCTCAGAATCATCCAATATTCTGGATTGATATGAATCCTGGATCAATGAATTATAGGTTAATATGAATGTTGGAACTCAGGTCCAGTAGATAAGAGACCAAGACATCATGCATGATGTGTATGAGAAATCAACATGAATTTTATAGTGAACATTACCAGTTTGCAGACTTGAAATAAGCCATGTTCTGGAGTTAGCCTGAAGAATTTGATATTTGACACTTATGGGCTGTTTACTTATTGCAACCGGAATACAGAGTTGATCAACACCTTGAATGAAGGTGTAACTAAGCCAAAGCCTAGACCAGCTATGTCGGTTCTCGAGGGCAGCGAGGTTGACAGATCTACGATGTCCCCACTGGACGAGGTTGCGTCTCCGACTAGCGTCGGATCTGAACTGATGGTCACGGACATGTTAGACGAGCATGACTCTGATCTCAACGATCCTAGGAACGGGAAGAGCAAAAGAGATACGGATGGAGAGGGCCTTAGCCCGAGAAAGCTTCCGTCCTTATCGAGTAATAATAACGACGTAGGATTTGTTCTCGAAGAAAGCGGTCAAGATGAACTGCATGAAGATGTCGATAATGTAAGTCTAAAGAGTCTATTTCCTGATTAACCCTTTAAGTTCAATCCCTTACTTTTGCCTAAAAAACTCATGAAAGATTTAAAATTTATTAGTGTGTCCAATGTAGAAGAGCATCTCCGAGTAGACCCATTAAAGTTGATAAGAATATGACATCAGAGATTTGACGTTAACAGCTCACTTTTCTACTACTCGAGATAAACTTCCAAAATCCTTAATGTGTAAAATCTAACAACTTAGAGATTTACATGATCCTTAAAATGGATAGTTGCCTTTTTTTATGTGAATGCATCATAGGTGGGATCTTGCAATTGACTTTACTATGAGCCTACAAGAAGATCTAACCTTAGTCTTTCCAAGATTCTTGGAATATCGAAAACCAGTTCCTGTATTCGCTTTCTTCGGCTTCGAAGTCGAGAGGAGACACATCTTGCCTAAGGCACCGCCAAGTTTATTTTATACTTCTCTGCATGAACTTTGTCTCTCCCGTTCTCACTTTAGAGAAAGAGGGAAGCAAGGATTCCCCAGTCACCCCGAGGGTGCTTCAGGTTTGAGTCACTGCTACACCTTCGGGCAGTTCGTGTTTGCGGACATGCACCATTACTTATGTCTTATGCTTCCATTCGCTTGAACGGTGCGGATATAGAGAGGCTTCTTTTTCGTAGCTTCTTGTTTTTCCCTCTTTTTCTCCTCTCGATTCTCGGACCTCACACTTGTTCAACGACGAGGCATCGTTGCGAAAATGAGGACAGTATAGACGCGTAGGCAGGACGGTCGTAGGATAAGCACCTCGTCGAGGTCACAAAACGGGTTTCAGGAAAATCTATGCGTCAACTCGTGGAAGTAGCAGACAGACCGTTCGATTCGACAGGTTACGATTGTGTACTTTGATGTCACAGAGTGGAATTTGGCGCTTTCAGCGGGGTCAATCTTAAGACTTGAACTACAATGAACATCAATTTACACTTCAAGAATTGGCTCGTCCTACAAAGTTTGCAAATGTAGTGGAAGTTGAACTGTACATTGTACAACGTATAAGAATAGTCCACGGTTTTGTTCTTCTTCTTCGTCTTCTTCTTTTTTTTTATTCTTCTTTTATTAACGTTGGAAAAGAAAAGAAGCTGTATGTATAAATAACAGAAGTCAATCCTCTTTCGAATCTTCACGGCTTCTTCAAATGAAACGAATGATGCTGGATTTGTAAAGCTGTCTCTGCAGAGGGAGTGGTTTGTGCACGCGATAACTCTAGAAAAATTAACTACGACATGGTTATAACGTAATTATATACGTTGGTAATAACATATCCACCTAGTGACTACTACAAACCATAATATTGCGTTCGCGTTCAGCGCCACACAACGAATAAAGACAAGTTTTTCGTCTCTTCGCTAACATTTTGCCTGTAATTTTAAGTCGATGAACTTTCCGCAAATGTAACTTTTTACTTCAACAAAAAAGATTTACCTTTCTTGAGCATATATCAGACTTCATGAGGGCATGATTTCACAAACGAAAAAAAAGTAATTAAATAAATAAAAAATACAATAATAAAAAAAATTAAATAAATAAAAAGAGCTTCTCTCCATAGTGTAATTCTTTTCTCCTATATTAAAATTATTACAACAATGTATTCTTCTGTTTACATTAGTATCGGTATAATCTACAGCTTCGTAAATAACACATTTCAAAATAGCATTAATAAGAAAACCATTATGGTTATCGATTAGGAAACAATATCGCTTAATTCTCCTGCAGATTACGTCAACGATATTTTTATTTCCTAGATGTCATCAGTCATCTTCAACAACTTGAAGAAATATATAAATTTGATCTACGCAGTTTCTATTTGATTCTGTGTTAAAGTGATTCAGGACCGATTTCACCGACAGTGATTAAATGGGCGATTAACTAATCATGTTTATTTTTTAATCAAAGATTTAATCGGCGTTAACTCGCGATGCGTTCCACCGGATTCTATCATCAAATTCTATTCCCCGATTAGTTAACCGTATACTCGATTCGTAATAATTTTATTTTCTGTGCAAACGGCGATTCTGATTGGCCGAAACAAGAAGGACGTTTAAGTTTCTTGCGCGCGCACGATACCGGCTAACAGGACCTAATAGTGCCTAATAATACATAGTAACTATACCAAATGACAACCAGAATTCTTTGTTGTCAAGTAAAATGCTTTTGTAGATATAATAAATTGAAATAATCTCCCAAAATTTCCAACACTATTTCAGTTTGCAAACTAATAATGTAAAGGAAATTAATGCAATAAAGCCGATAACAAGTATCCAATTCATGAAAAACATGTATATAGGAAGGAAGCTATATATTATGCGCGCTGTGAAGTTACATTTGCCAAATATTTATTTTCAGCACTGTGAAATTTTATTCTACTGCACTGTTATTTCTTGAACTTGTTTTACATACATTTATTTTAAAATCTCTTCCAAAGACTTCAAAGAAACAGTAAGTAACAAATAAGTGAGGTTAGGAACACAATTTGCACTTTATGTACGCTTCATATTTTCTGCCATCAATATTTGATTTAAAAAAAGCTTAGATGATCAAAATTATCGTGAAAATGATCCATGTTCGCTCTGAACTTGCTCTAAATGATCAAATGCAAACTTCGATTTTTAGGTTCTACTCTGCTGACCAGCGTTAATCGCCGTTTAACTCTGTTAACCAGCCGAAATCAACCGGTTAAGTTAAACAGAGATTACGTTTCTTTAATCATAGTTTAGAAGATGGTGGAACGCAAGGTACTGATTAAATTAAGCTAATCGAGGATTAACATTTTAATCAGAGTTGGTGAAACCGGCCCTCAGTCATTTAGAGAAAGCGGACAATATAAATTTTCTCTCATTTGGGCTTGTTCCTCCTTTTTCGTGGTTTTGTGAATTCACTCACACTCTTCAATGACATACGTCGTAAGCGCAAGCGCTCACAGTGGTACCAATTTTCCGACGCGTGTGGCGGCAGTCTAAAGGCCAAAGATTAATCATTTGTGGTATTTTAGATAATGATAGTTCTATGTGATATTCATATGCATTATGGCATGATATATTGCGCTGAGCTTGAAGAGGCCGCAGTTAACATTCTTAAGGAGTGATTCTCTGATAGGGTCGACGTTAGCGCATCCGCGATTCCTAGAATCAGAGAATACGATCGGTACAATAAAGTTGACGAAAGTCATCGATCAACCTGTTGTTTTTGTGCGATGCAGACTTGATGGTGATTTCATGGTCGCTCGGTAGATTCATTCGAATCGCTCTAATGTCCGTGGTACTACCTGGAACATCTGATTTTCTCGCCAAATCAATTCCATTATTTGATATTAATTAAGGTATGATGCAAAACATTTTTTAGTCAAACAGACGAAGGATTACAAACTTAAAGAATTATAGCCAATGTTTGTTCCTTTCTTAGTTGTAAAAGGTAGCTTAATCACTTTTACGATTTACTTGACTCATATCATAAATTCATCTCAGTAGAAACTTGTTCAAAACAACTTTTATTAATTTTTTTTTCAATAAAGCTTCGTTTGGTGTCAATTGATTCAGCATCGTTTAGTTATGCATAACAACTCTCGTCATCTTGAAACTCATTAAAAGAACGAATCGTAATTATGCAACTGTACACTTTTTAAATTGCAATGTAGTTTTTTTTATCATCAGAGTCATAGATTACTTATTTTAGATCGTCATACACGTGGGCAATAAGTAATCGCAACAAACTTATTGTATTCGAAGGGGATAAACTATTCCTTTCACATTTTATTTTTATTATTTCCTGCGTGTTTAATGCTGTGACTCTCGAGCGGCACGACAAAGACCGTTATTGCTATTAGTACGAACAATAATAAATTGATCGACTGATCGTGTAACGATGATGCGTGCACCTTTGTTGTCATTACCCGAGTCGATTATGAAACGCCTCCGATTGAACTACTCGCTTCCAGATCGTTATGGTCCGAGTGACGTGATGGACCTTAACCTCGATCATTTACGCGGTCGCTTGACATCTTGGTGTCTTAAATTAATTGCTATTGGCATATCCACTGGGTACAGTTTCAACAGAAAATTAAATTAGTTTCTCTTTTTACATCAAGGTTAATACAACGATTTCAATGTGTGGAACATAAAAAGATTAAGGGAGTTGGTGGATTGCAAAACGAATTTTTTTAAAGTGAGTTTGAAAAAGAAGAAAAAGACAGGAAATTAAATAAAAAATTGTTTTCCCTATAAAGTATAAAGTACACGTATTTGTCTCTCGGAATATGTATTGATTATAAAAGAAATAACGTTTTCCAAAGTAGCAATATTACATCACTACCGCAGGATCCTCAATATGTTTTGTAAACTCAGTTCTATTGAAAATATAATCTAAAAGGACTTCTGAATCTTTACAAATTAATCACAAAACATCTTAGAATGACACTTATCGTTCACGTGGAGGATGGCCGTGACCCGTGTCCTTTACCGCCAGTTTATTTACGACTGGGAGCGGTTATCAAAATTACACAGTTAACTTTAGCTCGGTATCCTTTTTCTTTTTACAGCAAAAGAGAAACATCTTTTCCACCTTGGAAACCGCGGGCACTAGGTTTGAAGTGAGAAAGCTTTTTGTCCGCGAAAAATAAGCGACAGAGTATAAACATTGAAAAAGGTTCTTGTACACCTCACGTTCTTCTCCTGAAGCGGAATGCGCTTCTGAAAGTACCGAAGATTACATCCTGCTTGTAATCAGCTCGCCAGGATCCTAATTAAGAGGCCGTTCTTGTCTTGGACGGAATGGGTCAAGTAACTTAGCTCAGGTTGATCCTTGGGCTGACCACAAGGGGCCTGATTCCCAGATTCTTTCTCCACCTTTCATTTGATGATTGAGCCCAACTCCATAAGAATTAAAGACCGCACATAACTGAAATTCAGGGTTTACCCCATTGCTCATTATTAGTAACTCAGAGACAAAAATATAACAATCAGAGAACGATATGTTTTTATGATTAGTATTGCCATCATATTTAATGTTAAAATCGATAGTCCTACAGACCTACAGAAACTCACTTCATTCATTCGGAGAAGCATCTGAATTGTGTAGTAATTTTTATTCTAAAGCTTCTTTGTTCTTTACAAACTTATTCGTCCACTAACTTTATTATCTCCTGCCTGGATGCTGTCCCTTTTTTTGTCTTCTAAAGGTTAACCTTAAGCTCTTTGCATAATGCGGTTACGTCGATGGAGAAAACCAATACCCTTTCAGAAATGAAACCCAGCTTCTGAGACCAATACCAAAACAAGATTCGGTTTTTCTTTCTTTCCTTATGACACTCTCTTCTTCTTCACTAAACTTCGCAGGGCATGTTTCGTATGAGGTAATAAACATCTGCATTAAGTCCTGTTCATGTGTGGCTTCTGGCGCGAATAAAGATGCGAACTTGTATAAAACACGCATTTGCGCAGTCACATATTCAATAAAAGTTTCCTTTACATGCTGGTATATTTATTCGCATAATCGGCATTTTACCGGGGCATTATATAGGCAAAGCCTATTATGTGGTTGCTGTCGCAAACTGCTCTGAGCTCCGATCGCCCGCATTGAAATACGCGCGACCTGCTTGCCGGAGGTGCTATATAATCGGGTGCCTTATATTGATTTTATTAACATGATTTTATTATTTATGCCAAAAACACATTCTTCTTGACAAGATAAGCGTAGAGATTTAAATTTTCATAAACAAAAGGTTTGTTTGAAATTTTCATAAAAAACTCATTCAATTTTTCATTCAAAAATTTATTTGAACTATATACCACATTTTAAAAATAGCATTTTGTTACAGTAATTTAGTAAGAATTTTATCAGATTGTTAGCAAGTAATTTTTTTAGTTCTGCAGACTTAATTATACAATACACCTACACGCACAATATAAATATATAACTTTAGAGTATGAATTCATTTTCAACAACTTCTCAGATTTCAACATGATGGTTAAAGTTTGCGGTTTTACTGATCCAATCTTCATCATAAGCTCTTTCAGCAAAACTATAAATTGTACTTCTACAATTTATCTTTTTGTTATAATTAAACGATTTTAAGTAGAAAATACGTAGAAAGTAATAAATTATCATTATCGTCTGTCTACATTTAATACTCTAGTGCGTACTCTCTTATTATGATGGTATCCTTATCTCTCCATTCACTTCTTTATTCATCTAAAAAAGTCGTGTCACGTTCAAATCATATAGAATGTCTGCACCTTCTTCAACGTTCTGCACTTTAATATATACTTATATATACGTAAGTCTATTTACTTACGCGTGCACGTGCAAAACTTGGATGAAAGTATTTTTCTGGTGGTAGCTTAATAATTTCTTTCTTCGAAAGAAATATTTACTTAAAATTGATCAGTCTTCGCAGACGGTAGAGAACGTTTTTTCTTTTCATGAAATAACGGGGTCAGCGATTGGCGAAACAGAAATTATGCTTAACATTTAAAGCGTCGTCCGGGGAGCTGCGTGGTGTATGCACATACTAATAACATAGGCACGAGAATCATAAAACTTTTTACAGCCTCCCATTTCTTATACCGTTCACAGCAACAGAAAGTTATAGTACGCGTAACCATTTATGTATATTTCATTATTTGCGTTTTGTTTCACCTCTCCGGCAAAAATACTGGATTCTTGAGATTCCATTAATATGGAAGAGTGTCGGTCATTGCACTTTTGTATTACCATAAGTGACCAATTTACTAATCCATTAAAAAGTTAAAAGTACATCTCAAACAAATGGATAAATGGATAAATAATTTAATATGTTGTTATAGGCATTCATTGAAAAACGCAGCCAGACTCCTGAAATAGAATGTCGATTATCTTAATGGTTGTACATAGAAACTATCGGAACTGCAACATAAGTTGCAGGTTTTAAGCTTTGAACTTGTCTAAACACTTCAGTGAAGAATGCAACCTCGAACTCTTAGGTTACCTCCATTTACATGGTAATAACAGAAGGTTTTCAGACCTTAATTGCCCATCAAGAGTGTGTCCGACAATGAGCTTCGAGTCGAAAACAGTGCCTTGCATAAATATCGAAAAATTAAAATACTATTACCACATTCAATTAAAATACTCCAGAAAGCAGACATTATGAAATTAGGCAATGGTTTTGAAAGGCCATTATGGGCAAACATGAAATTTAATAATTATACATCTTTCTAATATGATGGATGGAATATTCCTTATTTTAATCTGAATCATTTTCATATAAAAAGCTTAATTTTATTTATAGATTCCGAGTCACTAGATTATTATATTATTTTAAGATCGAAGGTATACTCTGATCTTCAATCAATGAATGAGTATTTTGCCATCGAGAAGACGTCTCTTAATTCAGTAAAATAATTAAATTTTCCTATAGCCTCTGTAAAGGCCCGTGTAGAAATTTTGCCTTGGCCCTGATCTGGCCCAGGTCATTGTTTTTATAATCTTCTGACCTTCAGCTATCTCGCGGACTTCCACACGTAATAGTTTAGGTTCCTTTAGAACTGCTCTATTTTATTCTGAATAAAAATGAAAAAATAACAGTAATAAAAAATGCAAGATTATTATAATTAGAAGTCGACATTGAGATGAAAAACCAATAAAAAACTTTTTTTTTATTTCACACCGTTTCTTTTATTCTTGTTTAGTATTACTATAAAAAAATATCATACAAAAAAAGAGGTAGCACCATGAACTGAAATAAAGAATTTAATTTGAGGTGAAAACTTGTGTGGAATAATATTTCAATTACCTTGGCCATTTTCTTTGAGACTTGAATGTGGAGCCTTCACACTTTTACCCGAAATTGATGCTTCAATATATTCTTTATTATTTTCCGCAATTTCAGCATGACACTTGAATTTCTCTC
>JBAGKK010038539.1:0-10633 GCA_037177015.1 Euceroptres primus | reverse complement strand
TCTATAAAAATTTAAACAAACAAAAATTTAAAAATCGGCCTCGACAGTTTTCTTAAGAATTCATAGTTGAATTTTTTAAAAAAAATTAATTGAAATTCGATTAAGAATTGGGACCTACAGGTTATTTTGAACATCGTTTTTTCATTTCGCCCCACTGTGGAGCGCACCAACCGTGCGGCGCTCGTTTGTTCCGTTTTTACTCGGAGAATTAGTTTGTTGCACTTTTACTCTCAAGAAATTTTGTTCCACTTTTACTCGGAAGATTTGTTTTTTTTTCTCTTTTTATTCCGAAAAATGTGTGGTCCATTTCTACTCACAAACTTTTTTTGTCGCATTTTTACTTTCAGCCGCTCATTTATAATTCAAAGACTGTGATTGTATGTTTTTGGTTTATTTTTTTAAATGATGGTTTCTTAAGATTTGGAGGAAATGAAAATATTGGCTAAAGAATAGATGAAATAGGAATTTTCATTTTGGAGTGAGAGCACCTTTGAAAAAGAATAAAAGTTAACTTTCACTGAGTTGAGTCGAAATGTTGTTTAAACGTTAAGGAATCGATTAAATCGAGAATTTCATTTTAGAGTTTTCAGTTTTTTTTTCAGTTTTTCATTTTTTTTCATTTTCTTTTGGGACGAATATTCATTTAAAACTTTAAAGCTCTCAATTTAAGAAACATTCAAAATAGTTTTCAAAAATGGTTTCAACATTTAAAAGAGTTCGATCCTTAATAGATTCAAAATTGAAAAAATTCAAATTTAAATCCTGAATTTTAACAATATCTGAAACCATCCAAATGGGACAAGTATTTTAATTCAAAAGAAAGTGCATAGAGAAGACAGTTTTTAAATTTAAATGCATTAGGTTTGGAAAGTTTTCAAATAGAACGCAGCTATTTCAAGATCTTCAAATACGAAAGTCAAACATTATAAACTCGTCAATATTAGCTTAAAATTAAAATGCATCAATTTCCTTCCCACGAAATGACGCATTTGGAACGAACCACCTGCTGAATCTTTCTTTTAAATGATCGCATGCGATTCGAATGCACAAGTGGCCACACCACATCGAGTGACTGGAAATACCAGTTCGCTAATTGTCGATCCTTTTGATTAATTGTGATTAATTGTGAACTCCCAAGAAGAACGATTTGCATTATAATTTCAATTTCACACTTTATTAAATAATATACCTTGAAAATATTACGTGTCATATAGGTTGCAACAATATGGACTGCTGTTTCCTGTCTGATCACACACGACGCAATCGCATTGTAAACTAGTTAACAATAGGCAAACGTGATACTCTCTCCGTGAAAAATTCACAGGAATACGAGAAGCTCGCTGATTCCCGATACTTAGATTCGCCCACGTTGTGTCGCGTCTGCAGCTTATCATTTTTCATCGGATCGACCTTTTATGCCAGATGTATTGCAGACTATTGTAAATCGTTTAACCCCCAATGTCTTTTCAATCTCAGACACACGTGCGAGGCTTTTTTTTCTACGCGAGTGGAATTTAACAGGATTCAGCAAATTGATTTAAGACTTAAATATTGTCCTAATTTACGCCATCAGGGATTCTAACTAAAGTGTTTCGCAAATCTGTCAGCTTTTTCTCGACTTTGTGACCTTTTCGGGATTAAACCTGGTTATTTCGAGCTTGAAGTGAGATCTTTCAAATACTGCAAAAATCCAGGTGAAGGGGTTTTAAAAAATCCTGGCGAAGAGGTTTAAAAAAATCCTGATGAAGGTATAAAAAAAGAAGGAGGTACTCACATTTGTTGAGAGTTGGCTCGTCAGCGAATGAACTTTTTCTTGAGCATCCAGTAATTCTCGACGCAGCTTCCTCAATTCGTGTGCTTGTTTTTCCTCAGCAGAACTGTAGAGGCTGCTTGCTGTTGATACTAGCGAAACTGAAGAACCGTGAACTGAAATAAAATAAGAGAGATTAGTTCAATTCTTAATATAAATCACAAGTAAATTCTGAAATAAAATAAGAGAGATTAGTTCAATTTTTAATATAAATCACAAGTCAATTCTTATTTTGTTAGTATTTTGCTATTTCGTTTCAAAAAATGACGTTTTAGATAAGTCGTTCAATTGGCTCCAAATGATTCTCTAAATTCTTCACAGGATTAAAAGGAATCAGGAAATTTGATTCTGAAATTTAAAAACTTTCAGATTCAATATGTCAAAAAAAAACGTTCGAACTTAAATTTGAATCAACTAAAATATAAGACTCAAATTCTAAAATTAATCTTTCGATTTTGAATTAATTGAGTTTTGAACTATTTAAATATAAAACGAATTAACACAGTCGCAATTTAATTAAACACGAGGAAATAGAACATACTCTGTTCTTCTAATAAATTATATTCTACCTAAAATCTAAGAACTATTACCAAAGTACTTTCTAGCTTGGTCAATTTTTTTAACTATAATAAATGCAGAAAACTAATTTGAATTCCAATAAAAATGAAATTGAATGACATATCAATTATGAAACCTAATTTGTAACATTTCAAATGCACTTTATTTATCGCTTTCTGAGAACTAATATCAGTTAACGACTTCCTGAATGATCTAACTGTAAAATTATTTTAAGAAACTAAAAAGCTTCTTACTGTCGTCATCCTTGTGCACATGTTGATACAGATTAGGAGGTTGCCTGGAAGCGTGCGTCGGTGTCGGAGATGTTGGTTGAGACCAATGTTGACCTGGACACCCAGCAGTGCCGACGGGAACGCTGTAATAAGGTTCCACACCAACACCCATTCCAATACCCACTTCTTCACCCACGGAAGATGAAGTGCCACTTCCACGGGCTAACATTGAGGGATACATTTTTTCGCTCTTAGTTGACCTTGAAAAAAAAAATTACCACACATAAGTATTATAAACTGCCACTCAGTTCTGTATTGAAACCACACTGCAACTATAATCAGGGTGTCTAACGTTTCTTCTTAAAAAAAAATTCCAGGACTTTTCCAGGTTTTCCAAGACAAAAAATAAATATTTCCAGTTACTATTTTTTAATTATTACCATAAACTTTGATGGAAAAATCTATTTTTCTTGAACCTGTACAATGGACACAATTAAATGAACCATATAAAATGTTTATTATGCGATTCATGAAATTCTTGAGTTTAGCTGACTGTATTTGCATACGCTCAAAAAACTATTTTTTGTTTAAGGGAATATTCTCCAAAAAGAGATAGTAGTTTTCTACGAATCTTTAACAAAAAAACTATAATTTTATAATAAAAAACTACAAATTTACTTAATAAGCCTAACTAACAATTATGCGGTTTAGTAATTTTTCCCAATATGTATCGACTTTTTCGATCCGGTTTTTTAAAAAAAAGCTTCCTTTTTACTACGGTCTTTTTTTACCAAGCTTCATTTTATTATTAAAACAATAAATCAATTTGAGGAGCACGAGAAACTAATGTACTTTACATTATTTTATTAAAAAGCTTAAAAATTAAAACTTAAAATTTTTTAAATTCCCAATTTCCAGTTTTTTGCTGCGTTTTTTTTTAAAAACTTTATTTCGTTACTAAATCAAGAGATCAATCGAGGGAGCTCAAAAAACTAATGCACTTTTTATGAGCTCGAAAAACTAATGCACTTTTTATTACTTTATTAAAAAAACTGTAGGATTTAAATTTAAAATTAAACTGTATCTGCATAAGCTCAAAAAACTATTTTTTGTTTAAGGGAATATTCTCTAAAAAGAATTAGTCGTTTTCTACTAATATTTATTTTTAAAAAACTATTATTTTAAATAAAAAACTACAAATTCATTTAACAAGCCTAACTAACAATTAACAGTTTAATGACTTTTCCTAATTTCGATTTTTTCGATACGGTTCTTTAAAAAAAAGCTTTTTTTTCACTACGGGCTTTTTTAAAAAAACTTTATTTTATCATTGGAACAATAAATCAATTTTGAGAGCTCGAGAAACTAATGTACTTTATATTATTTTATTAAAAAACTTAAAAATTAAAACTTAAAATTTTCAGACTTCCCAATTTCCAGTTTTTTGTTGCGTTCTTTTTTTAAAAACTTTATTTCGTTACTAAAACAAGAAATCAATCAGGGGAGCTTTAAAAACTAATGCACTTTTTATTATTTTATTTAAAAAACTGTAAAATTTAAATTAAACCTTTTTTAAATTCCCAATTTTGAGTTTTTTGATCCAGTTTTGTTTAAAAAGCTTTACTTTATCACCAAACTAACAAATAAATCCGTGGAGGTCGAGAAATTAATGTAATTTTTATTATTTTTTTAAGAAACTTAAAAATTAAACTTAAAATTAAAAAAATTCCCAATCTCCAGTTTTTTGCTGTCTTCTTTTTTAAACAAGCTTTATTTCATTACTCAAACAAGAAATCAATCCGGGATCTCAAGAAACTAATGCACTTTTTATTATTTTATTTAAAAAATTAAAAAATTCAAATTTAAAATTAAAAAGATTCTCAATTTTGAGTTTTAAGCTGTAGTCTTTTTTTAAAAGCTTTATTTTATCATTGAAACAAGAAATCAATTGGGGAACTTAAAAAAATTTTAGTTTTATTTATTTGCGAAATATAATTCGTAAGCTTTAACAAAAATTATATTACATTATACAATATTTTGAATAATGGAAAAATTTAATTATCCAGGGGAGAAACAATTAAATGAAAGTTTATTTATATTTATTCAATCAGGGTGCCTAGTGATCAGGCCATTTAAAATTTCCGGGTTTTTCCCGGTCAATTTTTTTCCCTTGATCAAGTTAAAAATATCTTTTTGTGATTTTTGAAAGTGAACGTATACATTTCAACATAATATATATACACAAAATTTATATCGTAAAGAAAATAATTATTTATTTACACGTGTCAAACTTATCTTTAATCACAGACTGAAGTGATAATTCTTAAAATTATGCAGTCAGAATCACAACTAGTTGCTTAAATGCTATTAAAATCTGAAGAATAAACAAATAAAAGTATACTCCTGATCCTAAATAAAATTCCCAGTTTCCCGGTCCGCTAGACACCCTGTTGAATATATCTTCTATTATATGGAGTAATTAATCAGGGAGGGCACACAAAAGGGGCATATAAACTTTCATTTAATTGACCAGGAATTCGACAAAACGAAAAGACTCCCAAGCTTCTTTGTGTGCCCCCTGATTAATTAAATTTCTCCATATATCAGAAGATATTGTGTAATATAATATAATTTTTTCAAAGCTTCCAAATTATATAAATTATATTATACAATATCTTCCGACTTTATAGAAAAATTTAATTATTCTGAGGGACACAAGGAGGATGGTCTTCTTGTTTCAATTATAAAATAAAGCTTAAAAAAAGACCAGAGCGAAAAACTCGAAATTGTGAATTTTTAAAATTTTAAGTTTAAATTTATTTAAGTTTTTTAATATAATAATAGAAAGAACATTAGTTCCTTGGTCTCCCCCGATTGATTTCTTGTTTCAACGATAAAATAAAACTTGTAAAAAAAGAACGCAACAAAAAACTGGAAATTGGGAATTTTTAAAATTTTAATTTTATATATTTGAATTTTTTAATAAAATAATAAAAAGTGCATTAGTTTCTCGAGTTCCTCCGATTGATTTCTTATTTTTGTAATAAACTAAAGCTTTAAAAAAAAAACCCCGGATCAAAACCCTTCTAAAATCTTTCAAAATCCTCTAGAATCTTCAAGATTTTATATAATGTTTTAGGATTTTCCAGACATTTCTTGATTCTTCTATTCTATAATCTTCTAAAACCTGCCAGCACTGTCTGCCACCTTGCCTTTTAAAATTTCCCAGGTTTCTTAAACTATTACCGAGATAGCCAGACTTTTTCAGAGTCCTAAAATCTTCTAAAATCTTCAAAAAAAGACGGCTTCAAAATCTTTTAATTTTATATATTTAAATTTTTTAATAAAATAATAAAAAGTGCATTAGTTTCTCGAGTTCCTCCGATTGATTTCTTATTTTGGTGATAAAATAAAGCTTTTTTTTAAAAAAAAAACTCGGATCAAAAAAGTCAAAATTGAGAAAAGTCACCAAACTACACAATTACCTGAATTAATAAACTAGCCTTACTAAATGAATCAGTAGTTATCTACAAAAGCTTACTGAATCCTCGACTGACGTAATTAATAAATAATTATTTAATTTGAAATTATTTCATCTGTATTTTATTTGAAGAAAACTACTAATTCAGATGTAGAGATAAGATTTCCAGAACTATGAATGAAATTCAAGGACTTTTCCAGGTTTTTCCAGGTAAAAAAATCAAGGACTTTTCTAGTTTTTCCAGGTAAAAAAATCAAGGACTTTTCTAGGTTTTTCCAGGTAAAAATATCAAGGACTTCTCCAGGTTTTTTCAGATAAAAAAATCAAGGACTTTTCCAGGTTTTTAAGGATTTCCAGGACGCTAGACACTCTGCAATAATAAAATTAACAGAAATCCATTCACTCTTTCAGATTTCAAAATAGAAACTCAGCCCACGTTCCAATTTAAATTTTTTAATAAGCACGTCTCTCAGGATTGATTTGCTTTTGTTCTTCATTCATTAGCGGCCAAAACGTTTCGTTAGAAAAAATTCCTATTCAGGTTGCGTGTATCCTTGGCGAAGCGCCATTCAGTAGCCTCCAACTCGTTCATCTATTATTGACTTCCTAACGAAATGAATGGTCCTTTGCCAATAGCAAATACAATTTCAATAGTTACGTGTGCTCAGGAACTTCAATGCTTCAATTCGATTATACTTGATTCAGTAAAATTATTTTCAAACTATTTTATATAATACAGAATTTGTTCTATTGAACCACCAGGAATAAAAAATAATTCTATACCGCATCATTCAAACTTTACTACAATTTTTCCTACTCTAAAATTATTGCAGCTGGTTCAAAAGAGCTAAACTACTCTGCTCGCCCTAGATTTCTCATTCCATTAGCGATGAGTACTTTTCAGTCTACTCGTGAGCGAATACTCTTTGCTTCTCCTCCTATTCACAGGAAATTCTCCTAGAGTTTCCTCTTTCAAGTATCGACTCGTCAGTCAAGGGCCTCTTGGTCTAGGTTGTGCTCGAACTCTCTTGACAAGTTGGTTGACTGACAATGTTAACGAGAATGAAGAAGGCTATAGGAGAAGAACTTTAGACAACAGCTACTGGGATAAGAGAAATGTGTTCAAAATTGATCCATCCGGAAGAGATATTCCAACCTCGATAATTAGGGTTGCTGACTTATGCAGTATCTATCAAGTTCAAATTGCTCCCGTTCATGGGCTGATGCATTCATTCCATATTTGCATGGTGATATGTGGCTGGAGAATTTGAGTGAAGTTACGTGGTAACTCACCTGATGGAATTACTTCTGTTGAGACGTGGAGGAGCGGGAGATCCAGTCGAGTCTCTTTGGTGCATCAAAAGTCGGGCGTGTGTTAAACTTGCCCTGTGAGATCCTAATGATTCGACACTGTCAGCTTCACAGAGTCCCATACCTGAAAAGTAATTATGTTTGGAAGCTTTCAAATAATTAACTAACTTTGAACTAATAAAACTTTCAAATAAAGTTCAACAAATAACTTTCAAATAATAAACTAAAAATAAGCTTAAGGAAAGAAGCAATAAAGTACTTTTCCAGAGAAAACGCCGCTATTTTCTAACTACCGCAAATTGTAAGACGTCATCACTTCGCTTGTAGCAACTATTTGCTGACACGCTCGCCATCCCTAAACATATCAATCACGCACGCGAAGACCTTGAAGGCGGAAATCGAAAGTGACGTAATTCTAACCTGGGGTCTAAAAGTTAAAGAAAACTCTAGAATCCCCTGAGCAATTTCCAGAAGCGGATCGTTTTCTCTGAACTCGTACCCTCTAATTTTCATCACGCTAGGCTGGGAGTAACGATCTTCGTACCTTGAGATCGACCACTAGGCGTGTAGGTGTTGCTATGCCTCATCCAGGAAGTCGTATATGGACTGTTGGGACTCCCGTAGTAACCTTGAAGATCTGGTGCTGCGTAGTTGCTACAAGTGTCGCTGAGGCTTCCATCCGACGGTTTGAGAACTCGGGGTGAAAACGATGAGGATGCTGGTCCTCCGCCACTTCCTCGTTCGCGATGATGGGCTGCTGCGAAGAAGGCCGTGAATTCCGGACTTCCTGGCTTGGGAAGACTTTGCGAACCCAGCATGAGACGATCGCGGACAGACTGGGAGAGCTGACTGGCACTTGCTCCAGTGAGGCTGTAACTTTTGTAGTGATGACCTTGATTGGAGCTGGAGGAATTAGCCTGTAGTTCGGTAGTGCAGGTTTGCGTGCCACCAGATACTTTGACCTGGAACAATACATTTTTGATATAAGATTTTTGACCAACTGGATAGAAATTTTTCTGGTAAAGTAATTGAAAGCACTTTTAAAGGCTGCAAGTTTGAATTGCTTGAAATTTGCAAATAGATACCTTCGTTCTTGGAACTGCGCTGACTTGTGCTGTTCGTGTTGCATCTTTTGAGCCGTTCTGAACTCCATTAGGACTGGGACTCGTGCCTGCACTGTGTCTCTTTACGTATCCAAAACTTTGAGGTACTCCTCGCACTTTGCTACTTCCTGTTGAAGTTCCTGATGATACTTTCTGAGGCTTTTCCCCATTCGCGTATTCAGCCATGGCTTGCTTGCGATGCTTCTCCTAAAAACGAAAAAAAAAAAAAATAATGAAACACATAGGGATCACAGTGGTTCATTAGTTCAATTATTTTAGGGAAAATAGGGGATTTCTTTTTCGAAAAAGAGGATTTTTGTTTTAAAAAGGGGGGAACAGGGTGTCTAGCGATCAGGCCATTTGAAATTATCGTGTTTTTTCCGGTTTTTTACCGAACGATTTTATATTTTTTATTTACAATAATGTATATATTACATGTATTTTTTTTGTGTAAAAGGTCCAATTAATAAAAACATCTTTTAGTATCATTGATAGGAAACATTTCGGACTTTATCAATCCTAAGAGATGTTTTTATTAATAGGACCTTTCACACGAAAAAAATACGTATAAAATTGACAAAAGATCGAAAATGAAGAATATGGATATAAACGTATAATATATTATCCTAGATAACATAATTTCTCACGAAATAAACACATTAGCATTTTTTCCCTATCTTAAACATTAACTTATACACTTTTTTTTTACATTTTTGCAAAAATAAAAGTTAATGTTCATTTTTATTTTCGAAATTTATTTTTTTCCCTTTTTCAAATAGCCGTAAATAAAGTGAAAATAAGTAGATTTTGCTATTAAATAAAAAAAATTTCCGATCTGAAATAAAATTCCCGGGATTTTCCCGGTTTTCTCCCGGTGAACCAAATTTCCAGGGTTTTCCCGGTTTTCTCCCGGTGAAACCAAATTCCCGGGGGTTTACCGGTTTTTTCCGATTTCCCAGTCCGCTAGACACCCTGGGGAAGTCTTTTTATTTTAAAAATATCAAGGAGGCTGCAATTCTCCAGAATTTTTAAAAATCCTCGAAGTTTTTTTCTTTTAAAAATACCAAGGAAGCTGCAATTCTCCGAAATCTTAAAAAATATTCAAAAATCTTAGATTTCTTTCTGAAATCTAATGAAACATTCTTCAAATTACTAAACTTTCAGAATCATTGGAATTCTCTAGAATTTTCTAAAATCCTTCATGACTTCTGGACTTTTCGACAAACTTTTAGAATTTTCCAGAATATTTTTAGGTTTCCATAAACTTGTAGATTTATTAAATCTTTTGAAATCCTAAAAAATTCCCTACAATCTAGATTTTTGAGTGTTTTAGAATCTTCCAGAGACTTCCTGATTCTTTCAAAATCTTCCATAAACTTCTAAAATCTTCTAGTTTCTTCCAGACTTTTTTTTTTGACGACTCAAAAAGTGTACAGAATTTTAGAAAGATTCTGAAAACAGTCTAGAAGATTGAAGATTATCAATCTTTTGTAGACTTGAAAGGGTTGTAAATGATTCTATAGAATTTTGGAAATTCGGGTGAAGTTCAGAATATTCTTGAGGATTCTACAAGATTCTAGATTCTAGAAGATTATGGAAGAGTTCAGAAGATTTTAAACGATTTTTGAATATTCTGGAACATTCTAAAATTCGGCAGAATTTTGAAGATTCTGGTGGAGTTCAGAATATTCTTGAGGATTGTACAAGATTCTAGAAGATTATGGAAGAGTTTAGAAGATGTTAGACGATTCTGGAATATTCTAATATATTTTGTAAAATATTTAAAAAAATTTGGGATATTATTTAAGAGTTTATAAGACTATTATAGGAAACCCAGAATATTCTAAAAGATTATGGAAGAGTTCAGATGAATCTAAATGATTGTAGAAGATTTTAGAACAGTCTCGAATATTTTAGAGAATTTTTACAGATTTCAGGTAATTTTTAAAGATTCTAAAGGATTTGAGAGAATGTCGAAAATCTTTTGTACACTTTGGAGGATTCTAAAAGATTCTGAAAACGTTAAGAAGGTTCTAGAAAATTACAGAAGAAGATTTTAGAAGTTTCTGGAAGAGTCTAGTATATTTTGTAGAACATTAAATAATTTTGGGATATTATTTAAGATTTTATAAGATTA
>JBAGKK010038528.1:0-10633 GCA_037177015.1 Euceroptres primus | reverse complement strand
CCAAGATTTAAAGTAGGAGATAAAGTTCGTATAAGTAAACTGAAGCATATTTTCGAAAAGGGTTATACACCAAATTGAACAATTGAAATATTTACAATAATTCATGTAAAAGACACTGAACCAGTGACGCATATTCTTAAAGATTATCAAGATAAGCCTATCGTAGGTAACTTTTACGAATAGGAAGTCTCGAAAGCGAAGCACCCTGGCATTTATCTTGTTGAAAAAATACTGAAAAAACGAGGTAATAAACTATTAAATTACTGTAAAATGATTAGGTTTTGATGATTCTCATAATAGTTGGATAGATAAATCTAGTATGTATGACTGTCTCTATGTATTAGTATTAAGTTTTTTGAATAAAGGTTATCATTTTTCAAAGTATTCACTTTTTTCATTTGCTATATATCTAACTATTAAGTTAATATAAATAAATAAGACGTATTTCACTTAAGCTTAATTTATTTAAATTTCTCTCTTACAGCTAGAGTACATAATATTTTTTTTCTAATGTATAAAAGTACCATTTACGTATTTCAGTTTTGGTAGTTTTTCAATCACTTCCTGACAAATACTCTGAATATTAAAAGTAATCGTTTCTAAAAACAGAGTCGCTAAATGCGTGAGATTATTAATCACAAGTTTTCTTTGAGCTTTATTTTTTAAACTGGAATAATGCTTCTTGATATATAATTCAACACTTTTCATTTGAGGTAATTTGACATTACACCAAACACTTTCAGTAATAGTGTCAATTAAGACATCTTTAACACGTTGAAATGGAATGACACTCTGCTTTAGAAGATGCTGGTCTATGCAAAGGCTGACTTCCTGGAGAACTGCGAACGTTGTTTCTTTTAGTACAAATCGATAATAATATTTCCGGTTTACTGATTCTTGAGTTTGCTCCAAAGCTACTATATAATCGCCGTAAGATACAGTTAAATGTAAACGGAAATTTCCACAGTCGATGCATTGTTGCTTTTCTTGATCATCAAAGTACAATGAAATGATGTTTAAATTCAGCACCAGCACTAATTTGTATATATTTTTCTTTACAAATTCCATGGAATTGTAGCGTCCACCCAAATACTGCATCAAAGATCACCATCTTGACAGGTTTTCTTTGTCTGCACCAACAGATTTTCGTCCTCTTCAAACAGTTTTGCGATTCTCTGTGGTAGAAAAACAGCGAATTTGCTTTCTATGGTCACGACAATTTTCGTTCCATATTTTGTTTTAGCTTTCCTCATGTTAGTGATTTCATATATTTTGTTAACTTCCAAATCTGCCAGCTTCATTGATAGAAGAAAGTCTTCACTAAGGGCGGTTTTGTTTAATTTTGCGAAATCCGTCTTCGCCGCTTCACTTTTTGATATTCACAGTATTAAATTTTTTTGTTAGAATCTGTAAATCTGCTCGCACTTGTATCACTTGTTTTAGTTCTTGAATGTTCTTCAAAATTACGTTTAAACGACTTCTTAGCTCTTGCTGCTTTTCTTCACGATCTGACATCTGACAATAAACTGATGAAAGAGAAGAGCTGGCCTCCTTTTATAGACGCTGACCCTCTCTACCAAATTTCTGGAGGCTTTTGCACAGTATTGCATTATATGATGCAATAAAGTTCTAGAAGGTTCTACATTATAATCGACACGTCTAGGATATAACGTTTTGCAACGTAAAAATGTAATGCGTCATTAAAATAACCTTGTAAGTGTTTACGCAAAATTTATTTCACAAAATTGCGCAGTATAATTTGATGACGTCATCAAGAATATTCTAGAAACTATATACATGTATCTTTTACACTCTTTACCTATAAATATATCTCCCTCTTTGTCCTAAAATTCTAGAAGATTCTAGACTTCAGAAGAATGTTTTTCACTAGCCATTTGCGCACTTAATAAATAAAGAAAGGAATTTTTTAATTAAATGTGTTATTGAGACAGGAAGCAATAAATCATCCTTGTTTTTCTATAAAATATATTACGCAGAATGTGATAATTACCCATATCCAATTACAATTTGCGCACTAAATAAATGAAGGAATTTTTAATTAAATGTATTATTTAGACAGAAAGCTATAAATCATTCTTGTTGTTCATAAAATATATTACGCAGATTGTGATAATTACCCATATCAAATTGCAATTTGCATAGTATTAAATAAATATTATTGAGACAGGAAGCAATAAATCATCCTTGTTTTTCTATGAAATATATTACGCAGAATGTGATAATTACCCATATCAAATTACAATTTGTGTATTAATCATCTTCATTGTTTATGCAAAATATAATGGGGTGGCCTTGAAGTTTTTTACGCAAAATGTAATGGAACTTCACCTTGTTTACACCAAATTAACCTTCAGAATATTCTGGCGATGACGTTATACCTTCGAGAACATTCTATAACTTAGCACGGACACGAACCATCTAAGCTTCTCGAGTGTCGGTAATAGGAATCTATATCCAGAAGCGCCATACAGACTTGCATTATATGATGCAATAATGTTCTAGAAGGTTCTATATTATAATTGACACGTCTAGGATATAACATTTTGCATCGTAAAAATGTAAGGCGTCATTAAAATAATCTTGCAGTTGTTTACGCAAAATATAATGGAATTTCATCTTGTTTACGCCAAATTAACCTTCAGAATATTCTGTCGATGACGTCATACCTTCGAGAACATTCTGTAACTTAGCACGCTCAGGGACCATCGAAGCTTCTCGAGTTTCGGTAACATTTCGGCAACCTTCGAGAACATTCTACAACTTAGCACGGACACGAACTATCGAAGCTGCTCTGTCGGTAATATGTCGATAACAGAAATCTTGCGCTACATACTGATGGCAGTATCGACTGTTTGTAGTCGGGCCATCTGTCGGTACATTCCATATTAGGAATCTGCATTACCGACCAAGGGTATTGCAAACTACCGGTAACTTAGCACGGACATGAACTAAATTTTAGCACGGACACGAACCATCGAAGCTGCTCTATCGGTAACAGGAATCTTGCGTTAGAAACTCCCATGACATACTACTAAAAATACAGAAAATATAAGTGCGCCACATTAGCTCCCAAGTCAGGCAACCTGACGCAGATGCACTTTTTGGGAAATTCTAAAGTTAACTGTTTTATTCGACTCAAAATTAATTTTCGCTTAACGCAAAGCAAAGTTAAAATATTTCTTTACATGTTGCACACCTTATTTCAACTGTATGGCTTTTATTTTTGTATCTATGAAGAGTTTCTGTTATATGCGCCACATTAAACCTCGCTCTCCTACTCAAAGAGCTCTATAAATTATCTTAAAAACATTTTTCAATTTGTGGCATTTAATTTTTTATTGACGTGAAATTTAGGATAACTGGAGATTTATGGAAATAACTAGAATCAACTAAACACCAAAATGAGAAAAAATAATAGTGGGTGCGGTACACAAAATGAAACTGCATTTTATTTCCACGGATTGACCTTTTGCATACTTACAGATGGTATATTTGGCAATGTTTTTAGATCGGAAGCCACTAGAAATTTCCCTTAGGATTTAAACTAGTGGCTTTTTAAAAAAACTTGATTCCTCTTTTTCTCGAAAACCATCGTTTTTATCGCGAAATGTTCAAAACATAAGAGATTTCTATAATTAAAATGAACATCTTTTGTTTAAAATTTCTTTTAAAAAAATCAATATTTTTAAAAATAATGTAAAAACGATTTTTTTTAAACTTAAATTTTTTTAAGACTAAAGACTAAGTCACTTATAATAAAAGTGCTTGTGTCTTTTCTTAACTTGTACGATTACGACAAAAAAGCTTAAATGTGTACGCCGAGATTTTTGAAACGAATAATCAACAGTTTTATGCTCGTGAACACATTTAGAACAAGTTTGGCTAAAAAATTAAATCTCATCCAATATGACAACACAGTTTGAATACATTTATTAATATATTGTATTTTTTTGTTATTTGTATGCTTTTTATTTTTTTATTTTTTTTTTACTTTTTTATAATTTTACAAAAATTAGATTTCTCTGCATTCAACGTCTTTTATTTAAAATTCTGACTGGTGCCTCTGCAATTGTAACATATTGTGCATAGGAAAGCTGCGAACGCACAACTGCATCTACTATCCGCGAAAAAATTTGAGTCTTCTGGCTTTGACGTTAAAGAAGTAAGTGAAGAAAAAATGGTAGCTCAATGAATGAACGATTATTTTAAAGTTCAAAGTGTTGTACGTTAATGAGCCTGAAACCAATATGCCAAAAAATTTGTTGTGTCTTACAGATCCGAAAATCTGATAAAAAGCAAGAAAATTTGACAGCATTTAACGACAGTCAACTTTGGAGCATATTTTTTTATCGACAAAATATTAGGAAAAATCTGAAAAAATTCATGGTGGTACCCTAAGCATTTCTCAACGAATTGCCGTTGTCAAATTTTCAAAATATAACAAATTGTTCGTTTATTTGACATAAATATGCAACTGTACTATCTTCAGTTCTAACTAAGATAATGAAGTGATTTAAATTCGAGGTGGTTAGTTGAACTATCTGTAATTATTTACAATTTGAAAAAATTATGTGCTTCTTTTTTTCTTCGTGCAAATTGCGATATTTAAAGACAGTTTTTTATATTCGGAAGCAAGTGTAAGAAACCAGCGGGGTGTCTTTTTTATGGGATCGTCCTCGCCTTTCCTCAAGATCTGCTACCGAACTTGTACCTTTGAGTTTCACTCTGACCTTGGACGAGACCCTAATAAGCAGGGATGTATCCTTCGAACTTATTCCCTGTGGTGAAAATTGCGCTCTAAAATCGTTTGCGACATAGAATGCTTTCTTATAAAATGTATAATTTCGTCAATTTTTAATTAATCGATCTTTACATTTCCACACATCTTCCTTCAATAGTGAGGAACAAATCAATCACTGAAAGTTTCTTCAACTTTGAAGTTGCCTCCATACTTTTTGTCGGTGTGAAACTACAAAAACCGGTTACCGACAGGTCTCAATTTGCAATGAATTACTATTAAACAACAGGTAGTTTAAATTTTGTCTTCATTTTTTAGGTATTGCTGCAGTACACTCCGTGTGTATACAAAATTTCAAACAGTTTTAATAACATTTGACTGAGTTATGAAGATTTATGTTTTAAAAAATAATTGAATTTGCCGAATTTTTTCTTCACTTTTTTAATTTTATTATTAAAAATATTCAAAGGGGAAAAAAGCTTCAAATCGAAAAAAGTTCCGCCTTGTCATTCTCTATGAGTCCATATTTTAAAACATTTAATTGTTTGAACTTTAAAATTTGCATATCACGATACATTTGGACAATAATTTTTCGCGTTTTCGACCGCTCGTACCTTTATTGTATCCGGGCAATATTGGAACAATAATATATATAATCTACCGATAATTTATGTATAAAATTAAATTATGTATAATCTGTCAAAATATATATTTTTCACGCACTATCTTACTGATAAACCATATATTTTTCGATGGATTATACATAATTTTCAGTTCATAAAACTATCAATATATCATATATCATTTTTCTACCTGGAAGATTTTATGGAATCTTCCTAAGGTGCAAAATTGAGGAAGATGAATTAGAGATTTATTTTCATGAATAAAAATTAGAATACGTTTCCCCTGAGCTCACAATAGTGATAATAACAGTTTTTAATAACAATAATGTCATCATTATTTCATTTGTATTGAATAGAAACGTAAAGTGAGGTTCGAGCAGCGTCACAATTAAAGAGGCACGGCCCTGGACAAAGCCCAGTGGCAAAAGTTTGGAAGCACATGGTGAGAGAAAGCGAGAACGATTCCATGAAAAAAGGCACCCCGCTGGTTTCTTACACTTGCTTCCCAATATAAAAAACTGTCTTCAAATATCGCAATTTGCACGAAGAAAAAAAGAAGCACATAATTTTTTCAAACTGTAAATAATTACAGATAGTTCAACTAACCACCTCGAATTTAAATCACTTCATTATTTTAGTTAGAACTGAAGATATTACAGTTGCATATTTATGTCAAATAAACGAAAAATTTGTTATATTTTGAAAATTTGACAACGGAAATTCGTTGAGAAATGCTTAGGGTACCATCATGAATTTTTTCAGATTTTTCCTATTATTGTTTCGATCAAAAAAGATGCTCCAAAGTTGACTGTCGTTAAAAGCTGTAAAATTTACTTGCTTTTTATCAGATTTTCGGGTCTGTAAGCCACAAAAAATTTTTTGGCATATTGGTTTCTGGCTCATTAACGTACAACTCTTTGATCTTTAAAATAATCGTTCATTCATTGAGCTACCATTTTTTCTTCACTTACTTCTTTAACGTCAAAGCCAGAGAACTCGAATTTTATCGCCGATAGTAGATGTGTATCCTTTTTTGCCTAATAAACTGTGCTTATTTGTGAAAATTTAATTTCACTGTCAAGGCACCGCTTATAATATGTTACTTCTTGAGCAATGAAATCTTTTCAAGGATCGATAGTGCTGATAGTATTTCTGGTGAAGCTTTTGAACGAATTAGAGCTTCAACTTCAAATGTCATCACTTAATGCAAATTTTGATTCCACAACTTACCTTTTCTACACACACGACATTTATCGGCAAATGCGTTGAGCGGTGGAATAGCAGATTTGGTAATATAACGCATCTACAACACATCGCACCTATGAAATCTTTGCAAGGATCGATAGTGCTGATAGTATTTCTGGTGAAGTTTTTGAACGAATTAGAGCTTCAACTTCAAATGTCATCACTTGATGCAAATTTTGAGTCCACAACTTATCTTTTCTACAGACACAACATTTATCGACAAATGCGTTGAGCGGTGAAATAGCAGATTTGGTAATATAACGCATATCGCCCTCAGGAAAAACAGAATTGGAAGCTCAAGGCAATACTATTTCTTATCCGATTTTTTAATAGCTCTCTTACGAGCTGTTTTAATTTTAGTTGCAATATAATTGAGGGAGCAGGACTTATGCCACTTAGCGTTTTGATTAATGAATGTGCTTTTAATTCAATTTTCTTCGTCCTAGGCCATTAAACTTCTATCTTGTGAAATTCTTCAGTATTATTTGCAATAGTTTCATATTTACTATTCAGTTTATGAATATTCCTGATCTGTACTGGATTTATAATATTTTCTTCTGTCAAAGGCAACATTTTGACCAATCAATGGATTTTTGCAGACTCGTTTATAAAATATCAGCTGATGCAACTTTAAGTGTTTTGGTGAACTTATATTAAACGCCTGATACCTGACTTAAAGTCAGAACATCCAATGAAAGAAGCCAAGATTAAAACAATTGATAAAATGCTATTTTTTCGATATCAATTTTTCTAAAGACTGTACGTGAATATGTGAAAGTATGTTGCAGAACTTAGTTACGTAAAACTTGCTAAATAATAGAGAAGATTAAGTTAATACAGAATATAGGAGTTAACGCTGGAAAAAAAGGCGTAAAAAGAATTATTCGTCAAAATCTCGGCATACAGTTTTAAGATTATTTGTCGACATTGTACAAGTTAAGAAATGAAATAAGAATTTTTATAATAGGGGGCATTATTTCTCAACTACCCCAACCCCAAAAATCGATCGGGCTCAAACTTGGGTAAAGTGCAGTCCTATTGGATGGTAGTTTATGGGAAATAGTATATTGTGTGACAAGGGGAGAAAGGCAACGATGTCAACGAGTGTGAAGTTATAGCTACCCGAGTGAAGCGAGGACAGATATCACACGAGTTGACATCGTTTCTTCTTCCCAAGTCACGCATACAAATTTTTCATAACCTCTAAATTGCAAATTCGACTCGATGCCTGTACAGCGAGGTGAAAGTAGCAGCTTCAACAGTAGGATTGAAAGTAAAAAACAGCGGACAGAAACTGCAGCTGCAGAAACTTAGCGACGGAGTCACATCATGAATTGCAGTTCCTATCAGCTGTTTTTTACTTTGAACCCTAGGGTTGAAACTGCTACTTTCGCTCCGCTGTACAGGCATCGAAAGTCGAATTTTCAATTTAGATGATATGAAAAAAATTTTGTCGCTGGGGCCCATTTACCGATAGGGAGGGTGTGTAATGTTTGAGTTTTGTATGGATACCATCTATTTCTTTGACTTATAACTCTGTTAAAATACATAAAATCAACTTTTTACCTGTAAAATTTCGATAGGGGGTTTCACGCTCTTTCCATTGACCATACGCATTTTTTAAAAAAATTAAAATTAAAAAATTAAAAATAAATTTGACTTTTTTTCGAATTTGGGGTATTTTTTTCATTTATTCTTGTCTTGAAAGAAAGCTTAGGTTGCTGCCTTTAAACATCTTTAAACATCTTGGTAAGTTTTTTGCTGTTATCATTTTTTTCAATGATTTATGATTCATTTAAAATCTATACAAAAAATGTTCTCACTATAGCTTCGATAGGGTTTTTCATGCTCTTTCTACTAATCATAAGTATTTTACGAAAAAATAAATGTTTGATCTTCAAAAATGAAGTTCAAAGCATTTGTTGAAGAAATAATTGTTACCTTCATTTTTAAAGGCCAAACATAATATTGTTCGAAAAATGCCTATGATCAGAAGAAAGGGCATTGAAGCCCCTATCGAAGCTGTAATAACACTTTTTTATTTATTTTAGGTTAGCCATAAATCATTGAAAATATACAATATCTGTAAATATGCAAAACCCGTGGAAACAAAGTGCAGTTCTCGTCCCTATAAGTATGTCGTATACCGCGCCTACTATAAGAAATAATCGAAAATATAAAATAAAAAATAGCCAACAAGATGAGATTTATTCATTAAAACGCAATATTTTCAAAAGCAGATATAAATAATTATACTCGCGAATGAACACGCAACCATCAACATTCATACATTATAAATCAGTAGAAATCGAGAGACCCTTGATTTTACGATAAGAGTACGCTATAATTAAATAAATTCAATCGCGCATAAATATAAGGACGAGAATTCAAACAATAGAGCCACATTAAAAATTACTTATCAGCCTCGATGATACTCGGTAAAGCTCGACTTCTCCAGATTCTCAAGCCAATTCTCTGCAATTACAAATAAAGTTTCTGCATACAGAGGAACAGACGGCAAATATAAAATAACATTCAAATTTACATATCACTTTCTGCACGACGAACTATCCATCAGACAAACATACCTTCATGAATCTTGCCGAGGACACAAAATGTGGCGCAACACCTAGACACTTAACAATTTGATGACTTGTGATCGAATGAGCTCTTGCTCCTGGATTTCCGTTTTGCGGATACTGATTCCCGGGGACTTACATCCCCACGCCTTGTACATATACTAAATTTTCCCCCAGCAAACCTCAATCGATGATTGTTTACCAATCGAGTTATTTGATCACAATTTTTTGGCGCGATCGAAGACACGTTTAACAATTCTCAAAAGATAAGCGTCGAGATTTAAATTACACCAACCAAAGTCTCCATTAAATTACTGGCGCTAAATTTAAACATTTTTTTTTAAAACTTTAAAAAAAATTTTAAAAACAACTTTTTCGCTTCTTTGTTCAGAATACAAAGAGTTAGGGCATTTTCAAAATTTTTAAATACAGTTTTTTAAGAAATACATAAATTTTACATAAAAATTATATCACTCACGCAAATTAAACGAAACCACTGCAAAAAAACAAAAAGATGCTTGATAAGAATATATAGTGAGGAGGGGGCAGGCTAATATAATAAGTCCTAATGATCTTTACTTACCTTAGTTAAGAGCAGGATAACTCTGGTATTATTTTTGTTAACCCTTTGACTGCCGACCCTATTTCAAGAAACATGCCCAGACTGCCGAAAATTCCAAGTTGCAGTTCAAACTCCTGATGGGAATTTTCTGAATGTGGGTCGAGAACTGATGAAGAAAATGTATGTCAATCAACATTTTCCTTTTTTTTATAAACAATTTAGTGAACAAATGTGGTTTTTGGGAATTGACTACTTTCTGTTGCTTCAAACTGACATTTTTTGGAGGAAATGTAAGTGCAATAAAGCCTAATTAGAAACTGAATGCAAATAAACAATATATAGTCATTATTTAAACAATTTTTATAAACAAATGCACATTTTTACCATTATCTACAATAATAAATATAATGCGTTTCTTCTGCAGATATCTTGTCAATTACCTTGCTTTTGGCTCCGTACTGTCACAAATCTCCATTGGACAACCATTGTTGTGTTATTCACGAAGTTATGCATTTCTTGGCTAAAACTGTCTGAATAATAAACAATGATTGTCCAATGGAAATTTGTGACAGTACTGAGCCAAAAGCAAGATAATTTTAGTTGATTTTTTGGGAAAAACTTAAGCAACAGAAAGTAGCCAATTCCCAGCAAACAACATTTGTGCACTAAATTATTTATAACAAAAGGAAAATGTTTTTTCTATACGTGAGTAAGAATTGCTACTTTGAACGTCTGTTTAATGTTAAAACTTCACAAGCTTTGAATTTGGTACTTTTCATTGCAAATTGGGATTCAGCGACTGTCTCAACACATTTTTTCATTCATCACGTGGTTTCTGATATTACTGGCATTTGGAAGAAGTGTA
>JBAGKK010038517.1:0-10633 GCA_037177015.1 Euceroptres primus | reverse complement strand
GCGGTGCTCATCACGAACTTTGAAACCATTTTCTCCAAGTAGAAAAGGTGTTCCTGGTCAGCCCGCTCCTTTTTTTTTAAAACTTTTTCCGACCAATTTACTATTCGCTCACTATTGGACGCCAATAGTTATTGGATAGTGATGGAATAGTAAGTGATAAGTACTGTAATAGTCAGACCAATAGTAAATGGATAGTGCCTCGATAGTGGATGACTAGTTTATTTTCGTAAGGGTAGTGGTTCAAACATACTAATAAGTAAATAAATAGTACAAATTGATGGTTGCTTTTTAAAATAATTATTCACTTTGCTTTAAAAGGGCGTAATTTTTAGATCTAATAAAAATGAAAAGCATACATTTGTGGTAATAATATGTATTTATGCATACTCTAAATTTGTAATAGACACTTTTTTCTAATGAAACTTTTGATTTGTTTAACAAATGATTTAATAACCATTTTTACTAATTTTCAGTCTAACAGTGAAATACTGCTAATTTACTTCAGTCCCAGTATTGAATTTGACTTCAGTAATACATTTTTCTACTAAATTAATTGGTAGTGCGAATTAATCGTTACTGTATAAAAGTTAGTAAAAATGGTTAATGAATCATGTGGTGAACGACTCGGCAGTATGCACATTTCATTATTTTTAGATCTCTAAATTATGCCCTTCTAAAGCGAAGTGAATAATTATTTTAAAAAGCAACCATGAATTTGTATTATTTATTTTCTCATTAGGAATTTTTCGCTATAAATATTTACCAATAATTGTCACTCACTTATTTTATATTTACAGGAATTAAACATCAAGTTGACTATGAGCATTACCTTTTTCATACAATAATAGGCAATGGAATGTAAATTGAAAACATTAGAAGATGTTGCTTAAAAAAAAACTACATCAAAATTTGGATTGATTTAATGTATGTATATAGAATTAAATACATAAAATTTTATATATTTTCTACTCAAATTGTATGCTCAAAATTTGACAAAAATAATGGTTAGTTTTCATTATAGAAGAATAGGAGAATAGAATAGAATAGAATAGAATATTCTTGAATTTTCAAGAATACTTCAACACGTTTCCTCTGGATTGAAAATTGTATAATGGCACGTATTAAAAATTCTATAAATATTTAAAATATGTATTTGAGTTAATTGTTAATGTTCTTAATTAAAGGGCATTATTGAATTAAAAACGTTAAAAATTAATTAATAAATTTTGAATAACGATTTAATAATTAAGGAAATTAAATTATTAAAAATTAAATCATTTTAACTGAAAACACTTAAAATTGTTTGGAATACATTTTAAATCTTCAAAAATTGTACGTCAAATTAATAGTATTAATACTGAATTATCTATATATATTATTTGTACATAATATACAAATTGCTATCAGCATTTGAAAAATTTTAGAAATATAAAATTAAAAAAATATAGTTTTAAATTTTGCTGAATAAATTAAAATGATTATTAAACAATAAATTGAAAAACGTTACCATCACAACAATTATCAATAGTTAAGCAACTTCAAACTGCGAACGGAAAATTATCAATTGTGGAGCAACGGACACTGCGAACGGAAACCCATCATGATTATTATTATATATAAAAACCAATCTCAAAATATAAAATAATAAAAAAACAAAAGCAACTCTGCGAACCAACTTCTTACTGCGAACAATGCGAACCAACTTCATGCTGTGAACAGAAAGCTACGAACACTTGTAGATTATTATTAGTAATTACATAAATTTAAAATCCACCAAATCTTAAATTGAACACCCAAGAATTGCGTTCCTAAATTGGCGCAGAGTACACAACAAATTAAATTCATATTTTCAATTTTCGTATATTGTAAATAAATACAAAAATATACTCAAGTAAAACAACTTACGTAAATTAAAGAAACTATTTTTTGTTAACTTGCGCATCTTCTACATCAGAAACTATTCGTGGAACTAGTTTCATTAACTCTTCTTGGGTTAATTTAAAATCGCCATTCACCCAAATTTCTTTTAAGGCTGCTAATACGTTTCCTATTAACTTAGGATGCGAAACATGGGATCTAATCGCCGTGCCATTAACTGGAAAGAAAGGCGCTTTCCAATTTTTGAATTCGTTGAGCAGATCCAATTGTCCTTTATACTTAAACAATTCAAGAATATAGTCTCTCATGACTGCGGGCTTGCCTTTGGTGTTCAATACCATAATGTAATAAGGTTTCAATGGCTTCTCACAAGGCATGTCATCCCTGTGCTCGATGATGAAGAAGGCCAAATCTCTATCGAAAGCGGAGAATTTTAATCTCGAGTGCAGATCCATCACCTCGTTTTGATTCTTCAACATTGACGTGAGGAGGGTGATTGGTCTAAGAGAAATATTTTCAGCTAGTGCGCGTTTGCAGACTTTGTCGAAATTTTCCATGTCGGGATTTTCCGGAAGGCCTACGTATTTGGCCAAGCCGCATTCTATCATTTTCAGGGATAACTCTCTGTAGAATTTACCAGACAATATCTTGGCCCATTCGATCCAAATTCTCTCTCCAGATATTCGTTCAAGACCCTCGACTGTCTGTTTTATTGCGTTTATTGTGCTCTCGTCGTGATTCTCTGGATCTTCAGCTATCCTACCGAAAAATCTGAAGTACCTGAAAAAAGTTAATATATATAAAATTAACTTTCTTTTAATACAGAAATTAAATAATTCATTTCTTTAGAACTAATTTTTTTAAGCCTTCAGCATTGCCTGGATGATTTTAGAAAGTTAAAAAATGTTTAAGCTGAGCTTAAAATAGTTTACATAATTTGTAGGGCACATTACACATAATAGGACTATTGTAAAGCTCTATACATTATTATCACATGCAATATCATGATTGCGGACCAATTACGTCAAAGACGTTATTGCATGCAACATTTTTCTAGGCACTTTCTTAACTAAAATACCGGACGTTGCATGTTCACACATTTTAAGGAAAAAATTCGAGTTTTTACTTCAACTGTTTCTCTACAAAAACTCAGAAAATATTTCACATGGAATTTAATTTTTATATTCTTTAAGTTTTGAATCTAAATAGTCTCTAGATATGATTAACCATTTTAATTAATAGTTTAGTATTGCGTTTTCTGTTTGAACGTTTAAAATATGAAATGGATTTTATTTCCTCCGTGACAATACCTAATAATTATTTTATCAGTTAATACCTAAAAATTCTGAGATAATCTTCATGAATTCTGGTGGCAGCATCTCCCACGAACGCAACTTTCCTTTTTTTCAGATCATCGTATCCATAAAAGTAATCGTAGACACTTCCATCGAATCCGAGGAACATAGAATTTATAGTTAAATCTCTTCTGTTAGCATCTAGTTTCCAATCTTTTGTAAAAAGAACTTCTGCATGTCGTCCATCAGTTACAACATCTATCCTGAGGGTGGTGATTTCAAAATTTTCCTTGTCGTTGATTCTCGAAGTTATCGTACCGTGTTTTTCTCCATTTGCATTTATCATTCTGATATCTTCTTTGGTAAACATGTTCTTCATTTCTTGTGGAGTTGCTGTTGTGGCAAAATCGAGATCCTTGGGCCGCATACCCATTAAAATATCGCGTACTGCACCTCCTGCTACTCTTATTTCATAATTGTACTTTCCAAATAAATCTGTGAGCACATGCAGTTCTGGTGTGAAAATTGAATGGAACTCTGGCGTATCCAGTTTCATTATGACCGGATCGCTCCTGCAATTTGGCAAAGGCTCGTTCATTTTGACTTTTTTCCAACGTTCCTGTAATTTATGACGTTTATCGACCTGTAATTGAGAAAATAATTTTATTCAGAGATTGGTAATAATAGAATTAAAAGCTATTTTAATTGACTTTTTATTTATGATATAAATTATAAGTGGCTTTAAAAAATGAAGAATCAAAGCTGGGCTTAAAATCGTTGGAAAACTTATTAAAATAATTTGAGTAAAAGTATTATATATGGAGTTATTTTTAAGTGGCTTTAGGGTCTAAATAATAAATCACAAGGATTAAATTTCAGACGTAATATGATTTAATTCAGGAGATTATGCGAATTGGAGGTTATTAATCAAAAGTGTCTACTTTTCACTTTTTACCTTAATCCACTTATTATTATTATATAATTAATGTAAGAATATGCACAATGAAGATTAAAAACTACTTCGTGTAATTCCATTTTTTTTTTTTTTAATCGATCAAATAAACATCATTACTCCAAAACAATTGCGAATGATCCCACTTAATTTTTTGATAAAAAAATAACAGAAATATTCAACAAAATAAAACTTTTAATATAAATAAATGCAAGACAATTGTAATCACCGAGTATTAAAGACTAGTAAAAAGCTTAAGAACCAAAACATACATGTAGAAAAATTACTTTATGACAATATAACCTCTCTTTTCGTTACACCGGGAATAACAGTAAGGTAGGGAAACCTACACGTAATGGAACTTGACTGAATATATATTTGATATGTCGCGTAATTGTCAAAGTGATCAACATTATCATACACCAGTTTTTAAAACATTAAATCCCTTTTATTCACTTTTTTTTGAACGTACATGCTTGACATTTTGACACATTCGATGCTATGATGTAATGAGAAGGCGAGTTCACATGATGCAAACATTGATCATGTTAGTAAAAACAAAGATATTATATAATATCTTTGGTTTAAATATCTAACAGTTTTTAACTGGAAATTTTCATATTATAAAGAAAATTCAGAATATATTAAATTCCTATTATCGATTCAAAGTGGAATATTTGAAGTCATTTAATGTTTTATTTATTTGTGATGAACTTTTTTTTAAAAAACCCGCGAAATTACGCCAATATGGAGAAGGAGTCGTATGAAATTGACATTATGTCCCGTGGGCTGTGTCTCAGTCGTGTGTCTGTGGTTTTTTGGTCGATAAATACGTGAGTAACGTGATATTTCTCGTAATTTTGGTCCTGGTTACTCCGAAAAAAAAAAAACTACGAAAGAAGTGAATAATTGATACGCATTTTTTTGCCGTGTAACAATCCATTAGTGTCGACAACGATGTTGTGAAGTATTTAATTCCATAAAATAAAACCATCGTCGAGAAAAGCACAATGCCGCTGGCTACTCTGACACTTCCCTGGAATCAAAATCATGTAAGTAAAAGAATACCTAAGGTAATTATCATTTTCATCATATCACAATGTTTGCTTTTCAATAAATCACTTTTCCTCGGGGTGTTTTTTCGAGTTTTCCGAATTCTTCTTTGACACACACATCTGCTTTTACTTTCCTTTTCAACACAGAACTTCTGGTCATTCACATGAGAAAAACAAAAACAAACAAACATGTCTTTATTGACTTTTATTGAGTCCTTGTGCTCTTAACTGTGTGGTCATTTGTTTTGGTAGAATTTAATTTTAATTTCTTATCAGGTTTGATTTTTATAACAGAGTTTTCAGGCTGGAAGCTGACATTAGAAATATATCTAGATTCTTCTAAGAATTTTTATGGTTCAGAAAATTCATTTTTCGATTATGAATGGTTCTTAGTCGTCCAAACGATTAATTGAAGAAATTTATTTTAATTAATCACAGAATTTACAGACGGTAAACCGGTTTTTCTCATTTTTCTATGAATCATTTGAAAAGCAAATTGACAAAGAATATTTCAAACTCTTTATGAGTTTTATTTTGAATTTCATAAAATTTATTGTTTGAAGATCCGTAAAATTTTTAAATTATACTTCAGATATTTTATTTTATAACTCTTATATCTCTCTGACAGAAAAAAAGGCGTGAAGAATAAATTAATTTGCCTCGATTTATAATTATTTTAAAAATAACATCAGTAAATATACAATTAATTTTACACTCTAATAGTGAGACGAAAAATTAAATGCTCTTAAATTTGGATTGTTTACTGAAATATTTAAGCTGCTTATATGAATCTCCAAATTATCTTTCTTTTAGGTTGAACAATAATTGCTTTTATATCTAACTGATTTTTTTATTTTTCTTATATAGATAGTCGTGAGCCATGGTCAGGTGAGGCGCATTTTAATTTGTTTTAATTCTTTATAAAAATAATCAAAAAGCTGAAACATTCAAAACTGAATTGGTCAGGCTTTTGATGTTTTTCAATAAAGACAAAAATTATGTTTGAAGGAAAACTGATACAGTGTGTGTATTTCATATTTTTTAAATGAAAAGTGTATGCCTAGGAAAACATCATACCTATTTCCATAAGAGAGTTGTAAATTCAAAATTTTAAAGACAAGATTAATTTAATGTTCTTTCAAATTCTAGGTAAACTAAAACGTGGAATATATTGTCTTTTCCTGTTTTCGTTTCGTTTCTTCAGTTATATGATTTTTCTCAAACTTGTTTTATTTTAAGGTTTTGTTTATTTTTCCTTTCAAATATAGTTTTGTATTCTTTTGATTTCGAGGTTTCAAAATTTTGTATTCTTTTTTCTTTTGTAAGAAATCTTGGTAAATTACAATAACTATGATCTTGTTTTCCAGTTTAATTTTTTCATTTTTGTTGGAATTTTAATTTTAAGCAAGACTTTGATGAAGATTTACTCGGGGTTTTTCCAATTTTCAGTTTTCTAAGTAATTTTATTCTCTATATTTTTGTACATACAATTAACTCTGTCTTTTCATATATTAATATAGAACTTTTTTATTTTCTTTCCCTTACGTATTCACCAAGAATTACGAAGTATTCATACAAAAAATTGATATGCCGGAAATGCTAAAATTGTCTTGGAGTTTTGAGTAACTTCAATAGCTGACGAGTTCATTAAAATAAATTTTTGAATCGTAAATTTAAAAAAGAACTTGAAGCTATTGTTATTTTCAACGCAGCAAGAATCCGTAATGCTGCCATCAGAAGGCGAAGATGCAGAAATGGTATCAGAAAGTCATGAAGAAGCCACAGCTACGCAAAATTCAATTGGAATGCAATCCAACGGATGTTCAGAATCCCATGAGATTGAAGTGCGTGAAGTAGTTCGTGATGGTCATGATAAAGCTGAGCCAGGACACTTTGAACTACTTAAAGTCCTCGGCCAAGGATCTTTTGGGAAGGTTAAAAATATATATTATTTAATAAAAATCCATTGACGAGAATTAAATATTAAAAACATTTAATACGAATTAAAATAATTTAAAATTCTGTAAGCCTGGCAGTTTTTTAAATATTATAATTATACCCATTTCAGGTGTTTTTGGTAAGAAAAGTTGTTGGCAAAGATGTTGGTACCCTTTACGCAATGAAAGTGCTAAAAAAAGCAACCCTCAAAGGTAAAAAAAAATTCACATTTTTCCATCAAAAGCATTTCATACTCGCTTTTTATTGAGCCAGAATTTAATAACTGAGTTTATTGCAGTTCGCGATAGAGTTAGAACAAAAATGGAGCGAAATATTCTCGTTGATGTGGAACATCCATTTATCGTTCGTTTGCACTACGCTTTTCAAACAGAAGGAAAACTCTACCTGATTCTCGATTTTCTGCGAGGAGGGGATCTTTTTTCACGATTATCTAAACAGGTTTATATTTTTTCATATCAATTTAATTTTTTGATATCGAGAAATCAAATATTCTGAACATCGGAAACTACGAACGTCAAAAATTTTAACGCCTATTATTTTTTTTCAAAATAACAGTTAATGTTCACTGAAGAAGACGTGAAATTTTATTTAGCTGAATTAGCTTTGGCGCTCGATCATATTCACAAACTTGGTATTATTTATCGAGATTTAAAACCTGAGAAGTAAGTAGATCTAATTGAATTTTATTCCTGAAATAGAAATTATGCCAAAAGTTAACAAAAAATCGGTTTGTGTAGCATTCTATTAGACACAGAAGGACACATATCTTTAACCGATTTTGGACTGAGCAAACAGCCTTTAGACGACACGAAAACCTACTCATTTTGTGGCACTGTTGAGTACATGGCTCCTGAAATTGTTAATCGAAAAGGACATTCGTTCGCTGCTGATTGGTGGAGTTATGGTGTTTTAATGGTCTATTCAAAATTCCTTTTCAGTCTCTAGAGAAAATAACTTTTTCTTCTTAACGAATTGAATAATTATTTTCAGTTTGAGATGCTTACGGGTTCACTTCCGTTCCAAGGAGAAAGTCGCAAGCAAACTATGACTCACATTTTGAAAGCAAAAATAGGGATGCCTAACAATCTTTCTCCAGAAGCACAGGCTCTTTTGAGAGTCTTATTTAAAAGAAATCCTGTCAACCGAATTGGTTACGGTAATTGTCAACATTTGAAAAATTGACTTAAACATTAACCCTGCAATTATATTAATACTATTTAAAATGTAATTATTATCCAAGGAGGAGGAGATGAAATAAAAAACCACGCATTCTTCGCCACAATTGACTGGGATGCTTTGTATCAAAAAAAGATTAAACCTCCGTTCAAACCTGCTGCGAGTCGAGAGGACGATGCCTTCTATTTTGATAATGAATTTACCTGTAAGACTCCTAAAGGTAAGAAACTCTCTGATTATAATTGAGGGTCCGGGTGCAATAACTCGTTCGACGCTCGAACAGCCGCATAATTATTGTCCGATCATCTCAAATGGGACTTTTTTCTTTTACAGTTTTTTTTGTCCAGTAATTATTCTTAATAGGAAAAATGAAAAACTGAAAAATCAAAAAATTACCTCTAAAATCAAAAAAATTACCTCTAAAATCAATAAGTTTTTAAAATATAAATCGTAACTTGGCCAAATATTGTTGAAATCGTTTAAAACTTGGTGTACACACTCAGTATAGTCTTTTTATGGCTAAGGAAGAAGCAAAAGTTGCAAAATATACTAATATTTAATTGCAAAATGTCACCGGGCCAGGAACTACGTTTTTATGGCTTCTCCGACGAAAAGTATCGAGGGAACTTTCAGTTTGAAGAAACTTGCAGTGAGACATTTGTGGCTAAGTATTGAAGGAAGATTTCTGGAAAGTTTCAGATCGATTCATCCAAAATTGACGGAAATATCGTTTTTATAAGTAAGCGTGCGGCTCGGGCAACGTTAACTCTGCGAACACAAACCATCATGGGGAAACGTACTCACCATTCTGCTTTGCAGGACCTAATTTGAGAATTTTTTAAGGGTTTTATTTTTAAATAATTTATTTTTAAATAATTTGAAATTATGCTTGTTAATTTGAAATAATTATTACCTCATTCTAATTAAAAATTGGATAAAAAAATAAAAATTTCAGAAAAAACCGGAACTTTTAAGCATTATTCAAAGAAAATATTAATAAAAATAGTAATAAATTGTTTAAACAATTACGTTCGTTAACTTGAATTAATTATTACCTCATTCTAATTGAAAAATTAACAAAAAGTGATAAAATTCAGAAAAAACCGAAACTTTCTAGCATTATTCTAAGAGAATACTGTTATAAATAATAATACATTATTCAAACAATTATTTTTGTTAACTTTAATTGACCGTTACGTCGCTCTAACTGAAAAGTTGAAAATAAGTTGAAAAGTTCGGGAAAAACGCGACTTTTTTAGCCTTTTCTAAGAGAAAATAGCTAACAACAATAATAAATTGATCAAACAATTTATATAAACCTAAAATTATCACATGAAAAAAATATGTTATGTATTAGAAATACTTCGTATTAAAGAAACTGCAAAAAAAACTATAATTAGCGCCAAAAACTCGCAAAACCCAATTTTTCACTTATGGGCTTTCTTTGGGACCCTATAAAATAGGATTATGAGGGTGATATTGAAAAAGTAGTTGTTTATTCGTATTCTACGGCTAATTGTGAACATAAATGTTGAGCTTCAACTCGATTTATCTACAATTGACGATTCGGAATAAAATTTACAAAATCATATTTTTTTCTTATGGGAAATACGTGTTAAAATGCATGGTGCTTGCGCCACCTCTAGTGGCGGTTTTCACCAACTGTGATTAAAATTTTAATCGATGATTAACTCAGTTTAACCGCTCGTGATTGGCCGGTTAAGAAGTTAATCCTTGATTAACTTTTTAACCAGAGTTGGTGAAACCGGCCCTTAATATCATTTTTCTTTTAAACTAAAAAAATGGATTTATTTTTTTGTAGATTCGAACAAATTTCCGGGCGATATGCATGCAGATTTGAGAAAAGAATTTTCCAACGCATTTTTGTACCACCCTACTGCCATCCAAAGTAAAAAGTTACATAAGTGACATTGTCGCTTAGGTCGACTTTTCCATTGCTAGGTTTAAGAGAATAGCCCTAAACTACAAAGTCATTTACGTATCTTTTTACTTTGGACGGCAGCCTAATACACAATCTTGCAATCTTGCGTATACCAAAAATCCGAGCAATGAAACCCTGGGAGTTCATTTTTATTTAATTCCATATAAAGTATTGAAATAGTTTACCTCATTTTTGGCTAATTTCTTTTCATTGCGTTTCCATGTATTTTCGCTTCTCCTTCTTTTTCGGACTCGTTGTGAACACTTTTTCTCAGGAATTATTGTATTTTGTATTATTATTTGTAGAAACATACCAAAAAAGCAATCAAATATTCAAAAAATAAATTTTTCGGTGTAACAGTTATAAAAATCTTTAG
>JBAGKK010038506.1:0-10635 GCA_037177015.1 Euceroptres primus | reverse complement strand
CGGTTTTGGTTAAACCGAAAATTGTCACTAAAAATAATCGAAAAATACATTTTCGGCAAAACTATGCAAAATACGAAGAAAAAAAAACACTTTTATACCACGCGAAATTCGAATTCAGGGGCAGAAAATAGAATAAGTGGGTGAAACAAAATGAAAATTTCCATTTTTTGAGAGAACGACGCGAGATAAGAGAAAAACATACGGGGCGAAATTGGTTCCACCCATGGAGTTCTATAAAACGGTGTAGAGGATTTTCCAATATTTTGTTCTTTTACCGAATAAAAGTGCAATTTGTGATTTAAAAAAAAATTAAGATTTGGACAGAAAAAGGGATCAATTAAATATTTAAATCCAGGATTTGTCAATTGAATCTTTCTGAGGAATATGTAGGCACGTTAGTGCGGTCACGTGATGAGAATGTGCGTAACTTTAGTTCCCCGATTTTTTGATTTCCTCTAAAACTGATTTTTAAATTTTTTTAAAGATTTCTATATGCTTTCACTTTGTTAATATTGGTCAAATGGATAAATGTTATTAAGATATTTTGTAGGGCTTTATGACCGCTATCCAGAACTGCGCTTAAAAATTTATTTTTCTAAAAAAATTTATTTTCAAAAAGTATAAAGTGACCCTAATTTTTTGAGTTTTTGGCCAATAAGGCTGACTAACGAAATCGTCTCCTCTTTTCAAGCCTTAAAAAAGTCTGCCAAAGTGCAATGTAGTCTGATTATTCTTTCGAAAGTTATCGTGTTAACAGACAGACTGACAGACATACAGACATACACCGGCGTAAAAACCATTTTTTCTCACTCAGGGGGTCTCGAAACGTGGAGATTTGATGGAAATTGGAAAAGTCAGTTTTCGCATAAAACAGTGTAACATTTTTTTGCTCCTTGTATATTTGTAATACCCTAATGTATAAATAACACTAATGTTATTTACATCATAACCGACTGTGATGAATGACAAATTCTAATTTAATTTTATATAAACTTGTAATACGTTTTCAAAATTTTTAAGTCTCTAATTTATTTCACAGCCTATACACTCCAAATCTGAATCAGTCAATTTAACTGATCAATTAATGTAACGGCGACCAAAATTAATTAAAAATCATTTTGGTCGACATAAAATCAGTCAAAATGACTGATTCAAATTAAAAATGTAATTAAAGATAAATCTTGGTATCTTAGGTAGTTATTTGTACTATACAAGATATTTCACTATAACATTTTACATAATAAGCAGTAATATTTTAGATAATTCACTTTAAGATCTCTGATACTTCTCTTTGATATCCGGGATTTTAAAATTTAACACCTCAACTATTTAATATTAACATCTAGGATATTACCAGTTTTCAAATCTAGGCTACTAACTTTTACATCTAGATACAGTACCGGAGAGAATTATGAGATCACCTGTTTTTTGTTAGTTGCATAAAATCAGATAATTTTGATAATGCGTGAAGCAAAATTTTTCTTAAAAATAGCACGAAAGGTATAAAAATTCTGCGTCTAATGACCCCAGGATGCAGTGATTTTATGAATTCCTTGAGAAGGTATTGCCAAAAAAGTCAAAATTTCAAAGTTGTCTTAAATTTTGAATAACTCCTGAAATAGTGGACATTTTTAAGTATTCTTGGGCTCATTTTAAAGAAAAATTAACATAAAATATAATTATTTTATCAAGAATATCCTAGAAAAATTTCCCAGGATTTTGCCAAAGTCTGAACTTGAAACAAAAAAGTCGTACAAATTTAAAAAATTCTTACACTCGCAAAAAGGATTTTAAAAAGTTTTGAAAGTAATCATGAGCAATAATTAACTAAATTATCTTACAATATGCAGTATAATTATTTTTAGTATTTCTTTTACAAATGATTTTACAAGTTCGAATTTTTACGATCTTTTTGTTTCAAGTTTAGATTATGGAAATATTCAGGAAAAAAATACTAGGATATTCTTGATACAAGATACAAGCGTTAACTTATCTTCAAAAAGAGCCCAAGAACGCTTAAAAACAGCTATTATTTCAGGAGTTATTCAAAATTTTTAAAAATATTAAAGTTTGGACCTTTTTGCAATATCATCGGAAAAAATGGGCAAAAATACTTCAACTCGGGGTCAATGTACGCAAAATTTTGTTATCTTTCATGTTACTTTCAGCAAAAAATTTTAGTTTGCATATTATCAAAAATAACTGATTTTAAGCAACTAACAAAAAACAGGTGGTCTCATAATTCTCGCCGGTTCTGTATTTAGGATTAATATCTTATATATTTCACATTAATATATTGGATATTAAGAGTTTTATTATCTATGGATGTTAAATCTTAAAATCTGTGCATGTAAATCTTAATATCTAGATCGTCGTCTCATAGTTAAACATCAGATAACGTCTTAGTATCCAGATCTTAATCGGTAATATCCATCACGGAGGAAGTATGAGCAAAAAAGTAATTCAATCTAAAAATTTGAAAGACATTTGAAGGAAAATTTTAATTGTAAGAAAATTAATCAGAAAAAATCAAAAATGTAGGAAAATTAGTTTTTTCTAATAACACCTTTAAAACGATGCATCCGGTGCAAGTGAAAATGAACCAGAAGGTATGGAGGTCGGCTTATCTGAATGTGAGTCAGATAACATAGAACTTAGACAAACCAGATCAAATCGCTTTGCTGGTGCAATGAGTCAAATACTGCATTTAAAATGTTTATCATGTTCGGTCATGATCAGGGTCGTCTAAAAATATCCTTTTTATTGATTATCAATCTATTTCCTACTATCATTTATAAATTTCATTAATCACAAATTATATTTCATTAGAAAAACAAATATCACTTATATAAAATTGATGGAAATGAATAATGAAATTAGTCAAAAGATAAAAGGGTTTTCTTTTTCCCTGGTTCAAGTGTGTGCTCTAATGGAACAAAAATGAAGTTTTGAAAAAAATTGGCCGATTTGGCCCGTATCCAGATTTCCGAAATTCTAGATTTTCCCTCCCTTTCTCTCTTGTTCTCTTCTGTTCTGGTACTTTCGATTCTCTCTCCCCCTTTCTCTTGACTTATTGCAGTCAGGGTGCTGACCCTGGGCTCGTTTCTAAGCTTCCCAAGTGTTCTCCGATTCAACTTCAACGGTCGCCTGCTAAGTATTTCCGTGCCTGTTATACCGATATATAAACATTAACTGCAAATTTCAAGTCTTTCGAAGACTGCAGTATCTTCACAATTCAGCACTTTGCGCACGAATCGCATTTGCATTTCTGATAATATCGAAATGTATTTCATTGAAATTTATCTCATTGATAAACTTTTGACGTCCACAATTAATTTACATTATCAAAATATACGCTCCAGTTTCATAAAAAATTATTTCCTCTATTGAATATGGAGGAAATATAATTTAAAAATAACTTTAAAAATCTCTCACCTCTGATGTTGAATAGATAATTTGCACATCTCAAAAATCGGGGAAGTGACTTTGTTTTCACATCAATTAATCAAGTGTTATATTTAATTAATTCAGACTTATTTTAGTTTTTGTTTCTTACAGTTAAAATTATTTTTAATTATTTTGGAAAATCAGAAAAAATTCACCTCCGCCCGGGTTCGAACCGGGAGCCTTCCTCATTTCATGTGCGGATACGCTAACCAATTGCTAAACAATTTTTATCGTTTTCAAAAATAATTAAAAATAATTTTGGACAGTAAGAACAAAAATTAAGATCATTCTGATTTATTGAAAATACTGTTCGAAAACCTAAATCTTAACTATGTATATTTAATTAAGTTATAAAATAATTTGTTTAACTGCAATAAAGGGCCTCGTCGGATAAGCATGCGAAAAGTGCTCACAACCCTATCAGGCTCAAATTGATATCATATATTGGCACCTGTGAAACATAAACCTTGAAACCTTGAAATAACTTTTTTTTGGGAGTCATTGAGGGGTAAAGTAAAATCAAAAAGTGGTTTTCGTCGAAAACGGCCGAACTGATTTTGATGAAAAAAATATATTATGAAGATCAATAGACTATTCTAAGAAATATTTTTTTTAATTCTGCTAAAAAAAACTGATAAAGAAAATTTTTAATTTAGAAAAAAATTACTTTCAATTTCTTTTGTTGCAAAAACAGCCTTCTATTATCTACTTTAACACTTTTTTCCAAATCGATGAAAGTGGTGTATCATGGTTACAAAAAATTTTCAAAAATTAAAAAATTTATTTTCACCTGTTTTTTAGATCAAAAAATTTTTCAAAATTTTCTATAAAGTTGCACCATTGGTCTTTACAACATACATTTTGTTCATTAAAATCGGTTAAGTCGTTTTCGAGAAAAATCACTTTTTTAATTTTATTTTCTTCAACCATAACTTCCAAAAAAAAAAGTTATTTCAAGGTCAATATTTTAAGGAATTTTATGTCTCATTGGCACAAACTTATGTCTTTAATTTGGACCAACTCCGTGTAAATTGTATATGGTTATTTTAAAGGTCGTAGAAGTACGTGGAAAATAATAAACGAAGATGGCTTAGGAAACAGCCAGGTACAAGATGTGGCCGGAGTTAGTTCAAATTAATGTCATAAGTTTGTGCCAATGTGACATAAAAATCCTCAAAACATTAACCTTAAAATATCTTTTGTTTGGGAGTTATGGAGGGGGAAAGTAAAATAAAAAAGTAATTTTTCTCGAAAAATACTTAACCAATTTTAATGCAATTAATGCAATTTAACGCAAAATTAATGCAATACAAAATATATATTGCAAAGACCAACGGTGCAATTTCATAGAAAAATTCTTAAAAAATTTGGAAAATTTGTTGATCAAAAAAACAGGTGAAAAGAAATTTTTTTAACCATGACGCACCACTCCCATTGATTTGGATAAAAATATGTTGAATTAGACAAAATAAGGATGTTTTTGCAAAAAAAAAAAACGGAATTCAGGTATACACTTGTTCCTGAATTATTTTGAATTCTTTTGAATTCCTTTGAATTCCTTTGAATTCTTTTGAACTGGCCTTGTATTCTTTGAAATCTTTTGAATTCTTTGAATTCCTTTGTATTCTTTGTAGTTTTTTGAATTCATATTGTATTCTTTGAATTCTTTTGAATTCACCTTGTACTCTTTGAATTCTTTTTAATTAACCTTGTATTCTTTAAAATCTTTTGAATTTTTTGAATTCTTTTGAATTCACCTTGTATTCTTTGAATTCTTAATATACAAAAAAAAAGTACAGTAACGCTAACGAGTATGAGACCATCTCTTTTTGTATGGGACCAGTCACAAAATGCGTGATACATCTTTTTGACATTTTTAACCCCCTCCCCCTTTTTAACACGGTTTTCCATTGTTATTATTCCCATAATAGGCCCCCCTACCCACAAAAGTATCACGTATTTTGTGAATGGTCCCTATGATTGATTAAGTTCTCTTAATTTTAATTAAATGAAAGATACATTTTTTTCTCTTGAATAAACTGTAAGCTAAATTCGATGTCTTATCCAATTTTTGGTTGAACTAACAAAAAAATTCGATGCCTTATCGAAATTTTTGGTTAAACTAAAAAAAATTCGATAAGGCATTGAATTTTTTTCCGTGCATTCTCGTTTACAGAAGTTTCTTTTCATTATTCTTTCTGTTCATTATTTCTATTCATTATTTCAATAGCTAATATAAATAGAAATACGTATGTTCAGAAATATATTTATCTAAGATTGGGCATTTTTGTAAATTGGTCTCTAAACCTTAAAATGTTTTTGGTTTTTGTGGTTTCTTCATTGATAGAATCAATTTGTGAAAGTAGGAAGAATAAACTTCTAAAAGACTTAAATGTTTCACCCTTCAAAAGTCTCTTATAAACTTGCAGCGAAACTTTGCTGCATTAAGATTTAAAAATGAACATTACAAAAGGAGTTTATAATCTCACCCCTATTTTACAACCCCATAATGTATCTTTCTATGGAAAATGGGGTTAACAGTAACAAATACATTTAATTACCTTGGTAACTTTCCTGCTTTCAGCAAAAAGAGAGTAATAAATGGTAAGCTGCAAATTGAGGTCGAATTAAAAAGTTTGGGGGTAAAAAGAGTATTTTCTTTAAATTATGCATAAACCCCATCGAAACTCGCTTTTGTTTCAACTTCGTAGGGAGTTGCGGTTTCTCGTGATCGATCGAACGAAGACACAGAACGTTCGCATGAGGAACTGCTTGGGGTTTTTGTGCATGATACGAATCGATTGATTGGAGCATGGGACCGGGACTGCATGGTTGCAGGTTATCCACGTGTTTCTGCCCCCACACGACGGTTCTGGACGTCAACGGCGTCCCGTCGTGTGCAGTTGCCATCATCGGCAGCAGGTGGCCCGAAAAAACGATCTTAAATCATTTCTCATCTTTTTTCCACTCCTGATTGCACGAGTCTTTCTCTTAACGAGGAAGGATCTCAAATCGCAATCGGGACAAGTCGATGGCTTAGGAAACACTTTTTCCTGGAACTCCTCGAATCGGCTTTTCTCATCTAATGATGTCCTTCCTTCTTAATAAAAATAACTAAATAAAAAAAACAAAGATTGGTTTTCGCGATAGGATAATACGTTTCTTATTCTGTGGGTAATTATTTTCAATTATAATCTACACATTTGAAGAATGAATTATAAAAACTGCCTAATGACGAAAAAGAAACAAAATGTATCAAAATTCGAAGAGTTCAAAAGATAGAATGAAATACTACTTTCTTCAAGTTCTTAAACTTCAACTTCAACTTCTTCAAATTCAAAAAGATAAAGGCAAATATTACTGTCTTGAAAAATGCTTCAAACTTCACCTTCATTTATTATTCTTGAATGCTTTGAATTAAATGAGTAGCTGCAAATTAAAGTTGAAAAAAGTAATCCAAAGTGAAATTACAGAGTGACTACTAGAAATCAAGTTAAAAAGAGGATCCAAATATTAGAAGTGGGATAATATTTTTAAATTACAATCCATAAAAGAAAATGAACTTTTTTATTATGGTTATTATAATTTCATTTTTTTGGAAAAATTTCAAATTTACCCCTCACCTCATTATTAATCGCAATCGGAACAAGTCGATGGCTTAAGAAACATTTTTTCCTGAAACTCCTCAAATCGGATTTTCTCATCCAATGATGTCCTTCCTTCTCAATAAAAAAATTAATTAATAAAAACAGATTTGTTTTCGCGATAGGATAATACGTTTCTTGCTCTGCGGGTGATTATTTTCAATTATAATTTACACATTTGAAGGGTGAATTGTAAAAACTACCCAAATGACGAAAAAGAAACAAAATTTGTCAAAATGCGAAAAGATTGCAGTTTAAGTTCCGCTTCAAAAGGATAGAATCAAATATTATTTTTTTGGAAAATGTTTCAAACTTCACCTTTATTTATTATTCTTAAATGCTCCGAATTAAATGTATAACTGAAAATTAAATTTTAAAAAAGTAATCAAAAGTGAAATTACAGAGTGACTACTAGAAACCAACTTAAAAGGAGGATCAAAATATTATTAGTAAGATAATATTTTTAAATTATAATCCATAAAAGAAAATAAACATTTTTATTATGGTTATTATATTTTCATTTTTTTGGAAGAACTCCAAATTCACTCCTCACCGTATTATTTTTTTTCGAAACTATTGCAAACATCGGGATCAAAGTCTATTTACATTCCAACATTTTTTCCAATTCCCCCTTTTTTCCCCTATTTTCCTCAAAATCCCCTAAAATCCCTTAAATTAAGATCTTTCCTCCTTTTTCCCATTTTCTTCGAACTTTTTTCAAATTTTCTTTCCAAGAATTATCTCTAACAGAAATTTATTAGATTCGAAAATGGCGATTGCTGTCAACTATCATTAATTTATTTTTTTATCATTTTAAAATATGTAGCTTTGAATATGGATTAAAAATTGGTTATCGCTGTTTAAAAAACTTTTAATTTACTTTATTTACAATGTTCTATTAACTCATTATTTCAACAAATTTACATGGATTTAAAATACGTATCAACTACTTTTTATAAAGTTAGACAATTAATTCATTTTTGTGTTGTAACCGTGAAATTTGCAAATCTATTATTTAAAAATTATTTTTAATTCTTTTTCCAGTTAGGACAAAAATATCTCATCGTTAGTTAAGCCGTTCACCCACATATTTTTCTTTTAGAGCAAAATGACTTTTTTTACTGTAATAAGTATTTTATAATCTACCGAAACAAAAAATATCAACATTAAAAAATTGAAAATTTTGGACTTTTTCGAATTATTTTCTCGAAAACTTTTAAATACTTTGAATCTGAAAAGCAGCACGCAGGATCGTAAATTTTCTGGAGAAGTATAAAAATATTTTTGGAAGTTTGTAGCGTCAATAATAATAAAGTTATACACGAAAAATTACCAAACAGAAGGTGCACTCAGAAAAATTTTTGTTTGATTCAAACAAAATTTGTTTTCATTAAACAAATTATATTTTTGATATGGGGTTAAACAAATGTTTGTTTGATTCAAACAAATTCTTTATTTGTCCGTATTTATTTCAATTGAATACATTTTTGTTTAATTCAAATAAATGTCTTGTTTTAACTTTACTTAAAGTAAAGTTTTTGTTTACATTAAGCATGTTTTTTGAAATTAATTATATTTAGATATTATTCAAGTGAAATAAATCTTTTGTTTTAATTAGGTAAGTTCCTTATTTACATTCAATAATGTTTTTTTAATTTATTGTAGATATTGTTTAACTGAAATAAATCTTTTGTTTAAATTAAGTAAACTCCTCGTTTTCATTAAACAATGTTTTTTTAAAATTAAGTATAAATTTTGTTTGAATTACACAAATAATAATTTTACTGACAAAAAAATTTTAATTTTAGAATTGTCAAAATTCCACAGTTTGGAAGTTTTCATAATTAACAATTTCACTACAAATTTGGAATTCATGAATTCCCGAAATTTTCTATAAAAAACTCGTACATTAAATTGATTTAAGCTTTATAAATTGTGCATTTTATTTTTTTTTAATCAAACAAATATTTTTATTAATTTAAATAAATAGATTTCAAACAAATACTATTTTTAATAAAAACAAATCTTCTGCTTTAATCAAACAAATTGTATGAAACAAATTATTTGTTTGAATCAATAAGGTGGATATTTTTCATTTATTAAAATTAAATAAATGTTTTGTTAATTGCTGCAAAAATTTGTTTCTTTCAATTATATAAATTCAAACAAATTTTTTGTTTAATTCAAACAAATTTTTTTGTTTAATTCAAACAAATTTTTTTGATTAATTCAAACAAACATTTTTCTAAGTGTGATTCGCTGATGAGCGACTCATCATGACGCAAAGGGTTAAGTCAGATATTTTTTTGTCTATACTCTATCTTGTTAAACCTCAAAGAAGCTTTACAGCTATAAGTAAGACATGTAATTTTATTTTTTATTAAAATTTGAAATTTTTCATAAAAACATTCCATTTAATAATATTTACTCACTCCCGCGGTATTTTTAGTTAAAAAAAATTTCCCCATTTTATAAAATCCCCTTATTTCTAAAAAATATCCCCCCATTTCCCCTAAAATTGAACTACTTAACCGCTGTAATCCCTGCATTATTCTTAATTTCAAAGGTCAAAGTCAGATTTAAACACAGGCTATAAAAAGTTAAATTTAAGAAGCGGCTAATCGTATTTCCATTTAAAAAGAAGGGTCATTAAAGAAACTAGAGATAACTCAAAAATAATCGAAATTTTTAAAAAGTTAATTTAAAAACTAAAAGCGTTCCAAAAAAATGAGCTGAATAATTTTTTTCCCATGATAAAATCGGATCAGTTTAAGATTTAAAGTGAAATTTATCGATTATGATTTGTGGTAAAATGATGGTGGGGTATCTTTCAATATAATTTGAAAGTCAAAAGTGAAGAAAAAAACGATTAACGAACCATGTAAAAGTTTGAGAGTTGGGCTGGGCTCTTTTTGGAAGATGACGTACGTGACGTTTGGGTCGAGCTGAGGTAATAAAGTATCCGTTCAGTTTCAATGTTGCATCTTCATAAATCAGAATGCACTAGGGGTTTACTGCCAATATAACGTCTGCAGATTTTGTAGCGTCTGCCGCCGCGGTATGAACACAAAGAATCTCTATTCTGTGGTCGAGATACATTTATGATGCCAGGAAATCTCCAACAAATTTCTCAGAAGAATTATACACATGTTATTGTCCACATTCGTGCACTTGGCCATCTTTAAGAAAAATTTAAATCAATTCCAATACTTATTTTACGAAACACTCGAAATTTCGAAACGTAGCTCACAAACTGCTCAAATATTTATGTATTTCGAAACCTACCCCTATTTTCAAACCCTAACGTTAAATTTATCGTTTATCCTTTTTTATTTTTTATTTAGTCTTCTTTCAATTATAGGATTTCTTTCGGATAAGAAAAGGGAATTTGAATTACTTGAGAATGTTTTTTTTTTCACTCCTGTTTAGCACACCCATTGAATTTTATTACCTTGCAGTGTATTCCTTATTTGTATTTGTATTTATTTATAAAGTCCCTAGGGCTAAGTAGCCCTCTAAGGAACAGATAATACAGTATTACTTA
>JBAGKK010038495.1:0-10635 GCA_037177015.1 Euceroptres primus | reverse complement strand
GAATGGCCTCGTGGTACAGGCGATTTATGCCACATTTTTCAGAAATAGTTGAACCCCTAAACAAATTATTAAAAAAAAGGTAAAAACTGGGAATGGACGGACGAACAGAAAAAAGCGATGGAAACGATAAAGGAGTTGTTGACGACAGCTCCTATCCTAGCTTGTCCTGATTTTAGATATCCTTTCCAGTTTGAAACCGATGCGAGTGATACAGACTTAGGTACTGTAGGCAAGATGGGCTCTGGAACTAATCGAATACGACTATGAAATCCTTTATAGAAAAGGTAGTGCGAATTTAGTTCCAGATGCGTTATCAAGAACAAATGAAACCGAAAAATCGGTAGCGTTTATTTTAGCGAGTAGCATAGAAAGCGAAAGCAAAGTATTAATAGACGAAAGTGATGAATGGTACAAAACGAAATTTAGTCAAGTTAAGAAGAAACCCGAGGAACATGAAAAATGGCGAATTCGGGATAACCAATTATACTTCTACAGACCCGACCCGTTAAAATCATCCTTATTACCCGAGACTAATCAATGGAAATTAGTAATCCCCAAAAATTTGAGAGAACAAGTCTCAGTCGAAAACCACGCCAATAAACAATCCGGTCATCAAGGGATAGAAAAAACGTATGCAAGAATTTCAAAAAACTATTTTTGGCCGGGAATGTACTTAGAAATTTTAAAGTACATTCAGAGATGCGAAATCTGTATAAAAACAAAGCCTAGTCACCAAAAGAAAATAAAGATCACGGTGAATGAGATAAGGTCCTTGAGGATTTGCAATTTTCCCTTAATACAAGCAAACATTCATCAACAAACTTTACACCCGCTTTTTTAAATTTTGGTAGAAAATTAGAACCTTTACAAACATTAAGGAAAGAATTAGAAAATTCAGATGAAACAGAATTTCAGGATACCGATAAATGGACAGATAGATTAAGAAAATTGCAAATCATAAAAGAGGAAGTACAAAAAAATTTAGATATGACTAACACGAAACAGGCAGCTCAATATAATTGGCGAAGGAGAATTTTTGAATTCGAAGTCGGTGATTTAGTTTTTAAAAGGGATAAAACATTATTGAACAAAGATGCGAGAATAGATATAAAATTAAATAAAGATTTCGATGGTCCATATAAAATTATCGCAAAAATATCTCCAACAATTTATGAATTAGCAAAAATTCGCGGATGTTAAAAAACTTCAAGAAGATGAAAGAAAAGCTGATCGCCAGCAATGTGAAGAAAATGAAGAAAGATCTAATAAGATTAGAAATGGAGATAGAGGAGGAGATGAAGAAATTAAAATTAAAGGAGGAACAAGTACAAGAAAAGAAGAAAAAAATTTTTAACTTAAAGAAAGTCCTCACCCTAATAGGAGAGAATGACGCAAGAGTCGAAGAAGAAGCTAGAAAGGAAAAAGAAGATAAATCAAAAATGGTCAGAGAAGAACAAAGAAAATAAGAGACAGGAAAAAAGAAACTTAAAGAGAATGAATGGTTAGTAGAGGAAGAAGAAATTTTTTTTTAAAAAAAGGAAGAAGAATGGAAGAAGAAGAAAGAGTAGAGAGTTATAAGAGGAAATTGCAAAAAGGTATAGATGAGAAAAGCGATAAAATTAAAACGGAAATTGAAAAGATAACACAAGAAAGAAGAGAGGAAATCATAAAATTAGAAGAGATGAGGAAAATACGGGAGGAAAAGAAGGAGAAAGAAGAGAAAATAAGAAAGTATATGGAAAGGCAAGAGATACAAAAAGAAATCAGAATTAGAACCTATAATATCACGGACGAAGAAAAGTCAAATAATCTGGAGGAATGGCGGAGAGTGAAAGAAGAGAGAATAGGTCGGTTTAATTTATTTGTTTCAGAAAATGAAGACAATCAGCTCATGGAGATGTAGGTTCTGCAGTAGAAAAATACCAACGGCCCTGTATCTATTTCACGACGAGTACTGCGCAGATCGGGACGAGATCAGCAAGGCTGGACACACGAGGCCAGACAGGAACGGAAAAAGGTACAAAAGGTCAAGCTGGGGAAAGATTAGCTGGGAATTTTCTGAAACCCTTAAAATCGAAATTAAGGAAAAGAAAAAAGAAGAAGGAAACTCGGAAACAGAAAAAACAGAAAAAGAAATAGAAATAGACCTGGACTCAGAGGATAACGACGTCGTCATTCTTGACGTAGATGAGGAAGAACTCCTCCTGAGCCCAGAAAAGGAAAACTCTTAAGGGTACATACATCATCCCGCACTGGGGGGTGGGGGTGTAACGTGAAGTTATAACGGGGCCTTCGCTCCTTCCGACACGAATCTAGCTCAGAAGGGGTGAGGCCCGAAGTTTGGCGATCGGGGTCGACGAATCCCGAACTAGGTCAGCAGGTCATCGACTGCCGATCGCCAGTCCTCAGTACCTTGCCGTTCTTGCTGAGTGCGAAACTGCTACCCTCGGAACTTCACCGGCTCCCGGAAAAAGCCCGCAAGTGCGTGCCAGAGCTTTTACTTGTGCCACCTGAGATCTACTCACTACCTGTTTCAACGCCAAGGATCGGCCAGAGGAGATTCCTCATCGCTGACACTCTATGGAGGATCCTCACCAACACCAACACCGAAACTTCTAGCACCAACGAACCAGGGTTCCTCTCTTGTAAGTGGAAATAAATGTGGAATCACCAGAATTGTATATTTACTGACGAAACCCCTCTCTCAGCGTGCCAATTTCCCCCAAGATTCCTTTTAATTGTAGCCAGTTCCGGGTGACCGACCACATTAGTCATATTAGTCTAAGGCAGCTATTAGGCCTGCATTATATCAACTGAGGTCTAAGATAATACGTTTCAGGGTACCTTTTCAGGACCACTATTTTGAATTAATCATCGAAATAATATTTTACATAGGATTCATTGCTAGGTTATCTTGTTGGTCCGTGAATGAGAACCCTGTGTAAAATATTAATTTGAAGATTAATTCAAAGTAGTGCTCCGTAAAAATGTACTCAATTCTTCTTAATTATTTTCAATACATTTTCGTATAGGAGAATAATTTATAGAATTATTAAATTTGGAAGGGTCAATCGTGAAAATGAGAACAGTTCAATTTTTGTTGCATTAAGTGAGATAAAAATATTTTTTTAAATTTTAAGCAATAAATAACGTTATAGGAAAGATAAAAAATTTCGAAGTTTCTAATTTTGGAGTAAAAAATTGTTTAAAATGTACGTCTGTTTTTCACTCGTGCACCAATCAAATCACTGTGGCCGTCATATTACTTTTTTTAATTTCTGCCGATCGGGGTTCGTGACGGTTGCGGTTTCGACTAGTTAGCTGTTTATATTACTTAACCTCTTCCAAATATTAAAACTGTTTAATACAACAACAAAAAATAATGGAAAGTCTTAAAGTGTTTTATGCCTGGATGTGACTCGAACGAGGAAAGAGATCGAAATAAAATTTGTTTCGTTTACCGAAAAACATAGAAATTCATCGACAATGGACAGAATCTAACGGTTTGACAGAAGAAAAAAAAAACATTTTTAGTGCAAAAGTTTAATTTTTTTAAACATCATTTGCCGATAAAACAGCCCCATAAAAAAAGTGTCCTGTCCGGCAGACTAGACCACCACACCCTTATGTACTTTAACCCGCTGAATACAAATCTGATGTCAGATTTGCTCCATCATGTCAGGATTCTTTTATAACATCAAAAAAAGATGACGGATCTAATATGGCGAACAAGTTTGCTAAAAAATTATTGGATGACGAATCTGAAGTCAAAATTTCGAAATTCGAAGTGACGGATCCAATATAGCGGACGAGTTTTCGAAAACTGTTTGGATTTGTTTGAAACGTTACATAGACGGGTCTTTGGAGTCGTAGATGACGAATCTGAAGTCAAAATTTTGGAATTAAAAATGGCGGACCAGTTTATAAAAAACAGTTTTGATTTACTTAAAACTTTGTATATGTGGAATTTTGGAGTCGCTGATGAAGAATCTTAAGTCAAAATTTTCAAATTCAAAATTTCGGATCCAATATGGTTATTGAAAATTGTTGAAAACTATTTGAATTTATATGAGACGCTGTATACAGGAGTTTTTTGAGTCGCTGATGACGAATCTAAAGTTAAAATTTCAAAATTCAAAATTCACCTTATGTTAGGAGAGTACATTGATACTTTGTATGTCATAATAAATATGTCCTTATTCTCTTACTTAATATGTAGTAAGTTCTTCTAAAAGCTATTTTTCAGTTTTATATCCACAAATTTATCACGATTTGAAGTTTATAACCTTCGTGACAAGTTTTTTATCAAATCGTGATAAATGTGTAGATTAAAAACAGAAAAGTAGCTTTGAGAAGAACTTATTACATATTAAGTAAGAGAATAAAAACATACTCATTATGACATATAAAGAATCCATGTACTCTCTTTCAAACTCTCTCAATGTTAGGTGCATTTTGAATTTCAAAATTTTAACTTCAGATTCGTTATCAATGAGCCAAAAAACGCCTGTATACAGCGTTTTATAGAAATCCAAATAGTTTTCAAAAAACTCGTCCACCATTTTTGAATTTGGCAAATTTTACTTCAGATTCGTCATCAGCAACTCCAAGAACCCCCATATACAACGTTTTAAATAAATCCAAGCTATTTTCAACAAACTTGTCCGCCATATTGGGTCCGACATTTTGAGTTTCGAAATTTTGACTTCAGATTCGTTATCAGCGACCCCAAAAACCCCCATACGCAACGTTACAAGTAAATCTAATAATTTTTTAGTAAACTCGTTCACCATGTTGGATCCAAAATATTTTCTTGAGGCTATAAAAAAATCATGATCTGATGGAGCAAATCTAACATCAGATTCGTATTCAGCACGTCAAAATTCACAAGAGTATGGTGGACAAGACAGTTTTTTTTGGGGGCAATTTGTACGGTTATATAACCGTACAAATTGTCGAGGTAAATAAAAATATCAAGAATAGTAAACTGAATGAGTGAGTGCGTAAGAGCGCGGTAAGGTTTTATAGAAATGGTATCCATCGATGCTATCGCGCGATAGGGCTTAAGGTTAGTTTTGGCGTTCTGGAATCATTTGATCCCAAACTCTAGAAGATCAGTGTTGGTCTGGGGCTAAATGTGTTCTTATGGCTGTGATTATAATTTCTGGTTTTGTCTCTGGACTGTTTAATGTTCCACGATGTTTAATTCTATTGAAATTCGTATAGCAATGTTCGCGTATTTGATTGGAAACGATAAATTGAACCACCATTTTTGTAACTGTATTAACTAACATATATAAACTAATATTTTCCTTCAGACCGTATATCTTTTATTTTACTTAAAGAAAAAGAAGAAAAAGAAAATATTAATGTTGAGTGGCATGCCCCCCAAGACCTAAACTCCTCATTAATTAGTAAAACAAAATAAATTGACCTTTTTGTAAATAATCAAAAGTATTTATTGAATAAAAAAAGAAGGCAAGAGAGGCTCTGTTTAAGGGGCTATATACGTAAAATTTTAGATTTTATTTTAATTTTATTTTCTTGTAGGCGCATATTTTTTCAATATTTTCGAACTTGTTAGATTAGAAAATCTTGAAAATTGTAGACGATAGTCTAAAACAGGGAGGAGCACAACGGGGATGCCGAAAAAAATTATTCAGTTGAGGGAACATATGTATACAGTAAGGACAATTTCGAGCATCTGTCTCAGAACTGTCTCCCTCAAAATTGTCCTTCCTGTATGTGCTTTAATGCAGTATTTCTGCTGCGCATAATTTTGGAACCTCAAATCTAAATATTTTTTATTGAAACCCAACTGAAAATTCTTATACAGGAACCAACACAGGTTCCTGTATAGAATCCTCTAGAGGAACCTTCACAGAAACGTACTACACTGGAGTGTTCACAGGTTCCTGTACGGGTGTGTATAAGGGAAACTGTACTGCCGTACAGGAAACGAACCTTTACATGTTCCAGTACAGATTTGATGTACAGGGACATACAGAGCTCAAAAATCCCTCTGGAGGATCCCATACACTCGTATAGGTTCCTTTGTCGATTGAACGAAAGAAGAAAGTACCTATGACGGATCTTGCAAGGAATCCTGTACTGGTTTATGTGCAGGTTCCTGCGTTGTTTGAACAACATACATTTTCCTGTGATAGAACCTGTATAGCAGCCTATACAGGATCCTTCAAACGTTCCATAGTCAGTTGTAAAAAGCAATTTTTTCCAGTACGGGAACCTGTACAGGTTCCTTTAGAGGTTCCTGAGTCAGTTGTGAAAAGTATTTTTTTCGTGTACGGGAACCTGTACAGGATCCTTCAAAGGTTCCTGAGTCAGTTGTAAGAAGTAATTTTTTCCTGTACGAAAACCCGTACAGGATCCTTCAAAGGTTTCTGAGTTAGATTTAGATTAATGATTTATTTCCTGTTTGGAAACGTGCACAGCATCCTGCACAGGTTCCTTTGCACGCATACAGACTCACACACACATATATACTTACGCACACATATACTTCCACACACACACACATATTCATACACATGAAAAAATTACTTTTTTAAACTGACTCAGGAACCTTTGAAAGAACCTGCACAGGTTCCCGTACAGGAAAAAATTACGTTTTACAACTGACTATGGAACCTTTGAAGGATCCTGTACAGGTTGCTATACAGGTTCCATTACAGGAAAATGTATGTTGTTCAAATAACGCAGGAACCTGTAGATGAACCTTGATGCAGGATCCTCCATAGTTACTTTATTCTCTCATTTAATCGACGAAGGAACCTGTACAGGATAGTTCATAGGGATTTTACAGCGGCGTATGTTCCTGTACAGAAAACCTGTAAAGGAACATGTAAAGGCTCCTTCTCTAGCACAGATTCCCGTACAGGTACCCTTATCCGCACCCGTACAGGAACCTGTGTGGGAACCTGTGCAGGAATTTTCAGCTGGGAAACTCACGGTTCCTGGTTCCTCTAGAGGATCCTGTACAGCAACCTGTGTGGGAACCTGTGCAGGAATTTTCAGCTGGGAAACTCAGGGTTCCAGGAACTGAATGCCTTCTCACTTCCATTCTCCGAGAGTTTTATTTGAGAGCTCTCGCTTTTTTATTCTTTTTTGCGTTATTCTTCTCATTCCTACATGTACATGCATACATACATATATTCTCCTTCTTACAATGTATGTTCTTATTTGGTTTTTCCGCAAGCATTTTCTTATATTTTTATTAATTAAAATTTAATGACTAGTAATGCCTAGAGAATATAAAAATTCTTGAAAAACATGAAAGAGTTAAGAAGTTATATTAAAGGTTGGGTGCAATTTATAATTCAACAACATATAATTTGTGGGCAGAATTACTCTCTTTCGTTGAGAGGCTATGGAATCATAATTTGGGCAGCCACAATTACTGAGTTGCTAGTTTTATCGCTTCGGCTCAGGTTGCACTCGGCTTCCGGACCTCATAACTTAGCTGGAAATCGAGACGTCAACAACCGGCAACAAGTGCTTTATGAAAAAATATACAATTTTATAAATTAAACGTGAAAAAATATAATTGTAATTAATTGGTTCACATTCAAATCGAATTTAAAAAAAAGTTTTTATTTTCAACAAATATCACATAGTATATTCACTTTTTAAAAAATCTATCCTCAAAAAATCACATTCAAATTTTAATGTTCTCACGTTTCACAATAGCAAATAGGTAGTCAACATGACATAGCACTTCAATCACAGATACTTCAAGGTGTCTAGATTTCAAAAATATATTTACTTAATTCAAAATGAAATGGAGGCTTTTTGGCCACTTTTTGCAGTTTCTTGCCCACTGTGCTAGGTACATTTAAAATTGAACATTAAAATACTTTAATAAAAGAACAAGTTACCAATTTCCAAGAAAAATTTTTCATAGGTAATAAACAATAGGCCGTGTCGAGTCGTACAGAATTTCTGTACGAATAGCGAAAATCTTACAAACCTAATTGGCTGAGGGCACTGAAATATTTGTATTTAATTAAAATTTTAGGCGTGTTTTTGTCCAAAAAATTAAATTCAAAATTTTTTAAAGTTTTTTTTTGGGCAAATGTTTTAAAATTTTTTTCACTTTTTATTTCTTTTCGAAAATTTATAAATTCTATATAAACCCTGCAAATAGGAATTAAATTCCTTTAACGGTATCGGATATACCATATTTCATTTTGAAAAGTGAGGAGTCCCAAAATTGAAAGCCCTGTAACTCCCATAATGTTGAAAATATGTTTTTGCGACACCCACTTCAAAAGTTATACTTTTCATGGTTCTAAATTGTGTCTGAAGGGCCTTATTTTAGCAGACTGTGTAAAAAAATTTCGCACATGTGCGGTGTGAATATGACTTACTTTAGGCACTGTTGAGGAAGTCGCGCATGCGCACTTTCGAGATAAGGTATTTTAGACACTGGCATCGGTAACAGGTTATTGTTACAGAAACTTTTCCGTGACAAAAGGCCATTAATACGGAAAAAATTTCCGTAACAATAACCTATTGTCACGGAAAATTCCGAACAACTATCACACATACTTATCTTGCACATGCCTAGTTCTCAGTTTCCGAGTGACAGGTGGTGACACGGCTCTTGACACAATACTATTGTTTTCTGTGAATTTGATTCAACTTTCTTGGACAGGTGTTGCAAAAAATAGTATGCGATATCCGTACATAAAGATGATCACACTCGTGAAATCACCAACTTTACGCACTCGTATCACAAATAACTATAGAACCATTTGACTCAGAAACTTCTGTTTCATAAGAATAAAGTTTCACCGAAGTTCATTTAAATCGAAAGGCCCTCGACCAACTTTGATATTTTTGATATTTTAAATAAATATATTTTCTAATTGATTGCCCAAATTGGTATACAAAAATAAATGAAATCAATTATTACTTCTATGGGCTAAAAAAGAGACACAATACCATATTATACACGTAGTAAAAAAAATTGTAATTTGCAAAAGACACAATTTCAGGGCTCATACTGTAACGGTTTCCTTTTTGCCATGCAGCTTCGAATGCGATTTGTTGAAATTTCGTTCAACAAATATTCGCTCTTAAGTCAATTTTATCTTTCTTTATTACGATATTCTGAAGACAATTACTGACCTTACTCTCAGTCATGGTAGGAAGCGAAATTAGAATTAACAAAAGAATTATAATATTTGACTCACTCAACTTCATTTCAATTTACTTTTCAAATATTGATTTTATAAGCGGCCCATAAATCTTCTAGATTGTTAGGACTAAGATTAAATTAGATTGCGGAAACACCTGAGGTGCGAATGATTGCAAATAATACTTTATATACACATCACTGGTCAACAAAATGTGACCAGTAATGTGCTAATGGAATGAGATATATTATTTTCAGAGTAGTTTTTTTTTGCCGAATCCGAATCTGGCCTCCATTTCTCTGCAGCACGTCAGGTTTTCGAGATTTTTTTGATCAAAATTTTTTTTTTTAAATTACAAGTAAGGAGATAGAATGTTGTGAAAAACTTTTTCAATGAAAATCAATATATGATTTCGATACATTTTTTAATGCCAAATCTAACAACGGGCTTGTTTCTGTGATATATTATACAGTTGCCGAGATAATCTAGAAAAACTGATGAAAAAGACGAAAAAAAGTGGTTTTACAAAAAACTGCATATTTAGCTGAAAATTTTTTTTGCTGCTGTTCCAGATGTAATTCTCTTCGTTTTTCAATGCCGAAGAAATTTTAAAAATTAGGGTTCAGGCTATCACTGTTCGAAAGATACATGGCAGAGAAGTTGTCTCTTTCTACGGAATTGCCAAATTGACGGTTCACACGTACTTGTAGCGAATCATTGTACTGCGTCTTCAAAATATCCATTCTTCATGTTGCTAGCTCTTGTTGGAAAATGATGATAAATTGCTGCTTGTGATCAGAAACTTTTCCTCTTGCATGCTCGATGATGTTGCACATTTGGCTCATCAGTCATGAGATTCCAACAGTAGTCTGCTAAAGCGTTCGCACTCCACTTACCTTTGTACCTCTTCTCGACTGTAGCGATATCTTGATGAAATCTTTCACCATGTTCATCACTAACTGTTCCCATATTTTTTGGGAAGAAGTCCAAGTAAGAGTGCATCATGTAAATTTTCAGTAACATGTTCACCTTTATTTCCTGGAAGTTTTCCAACATCGTATCGATCCAGTATTTGTAGTTTCTGGATTTCTTGTTTCCTAAGAAATTGTCTATAACAGCTTTCACTGACAACTATGTTTGTCTCTCATGTTCAGTCAAGATCTCTTCAAAATAGCCATCTAGCATCAGTTGTCGGATTTGTAGTCCATCAAAAACTCCCTCCTTAATTTTTGAGTCAATAAGCTTAGGAAATTTCCTTTTCAAAAAAGGAAGACCTGCTTCTCCGTTTCTATTGATCGCTTTGATGTAACTTTTCACGATCCCAAGCTTTATATGTAATACTGGTAGAAAAATCTTTCGGCGATTAACCAGTGGTTTTTGGGAAACGTTCATTTTTCCTAGTTCTAACATCTCTCGGTCTGGCCAAACTTTAACATTATAATGCTGTTTTCGTGCTCTGCTGTCCCAGGTGCATAGA